>JAPDSC010035863.1:0-26428 GCA_026290005.1 Latrodectus geometricus
TAACAACACCATTGAATGTACAGCATACTTCGAGTATAAACGAAATCATTAAGAAACATGAATCTCTCTTGATAGAAAAAGAAAACATGCTATTGTGTAATCATTGAAAATTATGAATCAGATGCTTAAGATAAGATAGTTGCTAAAGATTACTTGAAACTAGCAACAAAAAGTGCAAGGATGCATTTTGTTAAAAGTATTAACATTATTGAATGTACAGCATATTTCGAGTAGAAGCAAATTCATTAGGAAACATGGATATCTCTCGATCGAAAAAAAAAAAAAAAGCATGCCATTGTGTATTCATTGAAAACCATGTATCAGATGTTTTAAGCATCCGGGTCTTCAACAGAATCGATTATGATGGTACTCCTTAATGGCAATCAAGACGAGTAGATAAAAATTATAAGAAAAATTTGGTAAGTAAAGGGTGAAAAAACTCATGTAGACAAAAAGCGTGATAAGAGATAGCAATAGCGACCGAATAAAATTGGATATTAAAATGAAGTATCAATACCTTTAGATTAAAGAAAGAGAGTTAATAAAAGACAAGTTGAAAAGACAACTAATATATAAATAATTATAAATTACAAATTAGAGAAACTATAATTATAAATTAGAGAATTATTTTAAAATCAATACTAACTAAAGAAAAGCGAAACTTAAAAATGAAATAAATTTTTCATAAACTCTAATTATTTAATGGATAACGTGAGCATAAAATCGTTACACTTTGTGTTATTTCAAACAATCAGTCAGAAATTTATAATTTATTTCCTTAATAAGATAACTCATTAGTAAGGTAATGGAATGAATTTTAAGTGTTACATTTGAAATCCTTTTAGAGGTATATTTTCTCTTTGTCAAAATATAATTTATTTTTGTTCTGCCTCCTTATAAATATAATGATATGCTTGAATCAAAAGTATGAATTATCTTTATGAAAAATTTTAACGCGTAATTATCAGGAATGTTTCCTTTAAAGATGTTAATACATAATTTATTAAAATGGAGAAATTTTTCCAATAATATATCTAATGTGTGCTTCACTGCTTAAAACAATTTAAATAACGCAAACCATCTTGACTTTAATTTATAGGATTGTTTTTATTTTACATAAATCATTTTTCTGAGATATCGTTTTTTGTAAGAAAGAAGAACCTTGACAGTATAAGTAAGAAATAGAACGAGGCAATACTACACATATATACAGTAAAATGGTGTTTGAGGACTAATTAAATTAATATTTCTTTAAATTATATTCAAAATATAGAGAATGCTACTAAATTCAAATTACTTATATGGTGAATAAGTATAGATACGTTCTGTTTAACTATTTTAATACTATTATGAAAAATTGAGGATTTTTAATATTTGATTAAAAGAAAAATAATATATATAATTGCAAATATTTATTCAAAATAAATATGGAAAAAAAGAAAATTGGCTCGCTTGTAAAATAATAATTTGACCTAATTCCATCGTGCAAATTAAAGCTTAATATATTTGGAAACCAATGACAAATATTCTACATCAATCACATTTATTAGTTTTCGCATCATAAAACATGGGACTTATATTGCAGTTCATGAATTACTACTTCTACTTTGAGTTCATATTATTTTATTTTCAGTTTGAATGAATTAAATTCTTCTCCTTTTACTCTGCCTTTGTAAATGCAATTCCAATTTTCTAGTAAACACAAAGATGTCGATCATTCATCAGGCAGCAGCATCAGGTAGCTAACACCATCCCTAGCTATTTCTTCTTATCGGCTCCTTCAAAGATGTAAAGCCATATTTTGCGTTGGTACTGACGATCCACTGATGCTGGTGAACAGCATTACCGTATAAGCTGCGTGTAGCCCACGCAATGGTTGATATATGCCCGTATGCTGTTATCCATTGCTCGTTTGTCATTTGTTTGTCAGTTGGCAACTTTTACAAATGTAGAGGTAGTTATAACTTATTTATCTTTGCAGATAAAAACAAAACCTTTATCCATTTTATCTACTAATAATTCATACACTGTTTACAAAAATTAAAAAATATTTATTTGAATAATTGAAAGAAATTCACGTATTCTATTTTGCTTTTACATTACTCTTTATTCATAGAATTTTATTACATTATTTATAAATTTGCTTTCTTGAATAATACTTATCTAAGTAAGTTCAATTTTCAGATGAAAACATAGGAGCAAATTTCCAAAATATTCTTCGAATTTCTGATGCGAAACATTTAAATTTTTAGCTCTGCTTTCACTTTCTGAAAATAAAAGATAAAATATAAACAATAAAAGTACAATTTTTAATTACTTTTTACAATATTTAGAAAAATAACAAAGATATTTAAAAAAGCAAATATAAATTTATTTACAAAAAACAAGATCATTAAAGCCATTTTTTGTTTGTGTATTAAAGTATCTCTTCTGTTTTCTTCCTACTTATTTATAACATCTGCAGAAAAAAATCTATAATTTTTAGTGCAATAATTTCAAATTTAAATGTATACGTCTACATTAAAAAGTTAATTTTCGAATACATTTGCCTCTATTTTATATTTGTGAATATAATGCTTAGAACTTTCCAAAAGATGAATTCGTTTAATTGTACGTCAAATAGAGATTATGATGTTGGAATTATATATATATATATAATAGGTCACCTTTTTTAAAAACGAAACACGAAGTTTGATTTTTCAAACAGGAAATGATAAAAAAAAGTAGTTACTTTTTATATTTTTAGAATTTTTTTATATGCTGGCTGATTGATAGCAATAAGTTACTGGCATTGGGCAAAAAGTGGCAATATCATCGCTATCACAAGGAAACTATAAGCTTGAAATCAGATTTTTCAAATTTAGTTTTTCAGAAAATTTCCAAGCCGTTAACACATGATATCCCAATTAATAACGAAGATATTTGTATGTAACGTGGCCTATATGTTTGATTATCTATGAAAATCTGAATATAGATATATAAGGGATATTTTCATTTACAGCAATTTTTAAAGAATATTCATATTGTAAAATTTCGTCAAATATTTACTTTATTCTGTATTTTTAACGATATTTTCTTTAATTGCTTAATATGTTTTTTGTATTTTGCTGTATTCAAAGAATTATATAAATCTTTTGCCCAAATTAAATTATGATTATTGCATTATGATTTCTCGAAGAGTATTACCCTCTCAGCAAAAATCCCATTTAACTGTCTCAAAGAGTATGCAATATATAATTACAATTTTGGGCTAATTTTATGGTTTTATTGAATAAATTTTTCAAAAAACAGGATAAAAGAGAATTGACTTTTAAAAAAAAGTTGATGAAGGCGGATATTTAAATGCTGAAATAAATGTATGAAATTTCGATTATACATTATATTTGTATACTATTTACCATATAAATTTATAGATAAATCTTTTATTTTTGAGACCCTCAATATTTGCTTGAATTTTGAGTATTAATTTATTTGCGATTTATATATGAAAGAACAAGTCTAAATAGCCCCTATATGGAAAAAAACTAATTTCAGTGACAAACCACAGCCAAATCTATTGTGTGCTTGCTGTAAACGCATAAAGCATTCTGTCTCTTCAGTCCTTTTTATTATTAGTTTATGGGTCGTTATCGACAATTTTGACGAATAAGTAGTTACACTATAAAGAGATATTTTAGGATAATTTTTGCTTTTCAAAATACTTCTCTTTTATATATTGAGCAGATTATTGTACATTTAAATTTTTTCTTGCCTCTGAGTTTCATTCACTAAATTGTAAACTCTTTCACACAGTGTATTTACACCAAACTTATAAATATGGGTGAATTGTGCCATAGCACTCAGTCATTTCACTGTAAAACTCAATAATTTCTTTTTTATTCCCTTAAGATTCAAAAGGTTGCACAGTCTCTTACTCGAATTTTTGAAATATTACCAATTAATCGCAGTAATTGTTCCATCTTAAAAATATAACCAGTGAGCTGAGAAAATAGATGAGATTATTCTGAATATTTGCCATTTCTTTTCAAATATATTATGCTTTAATTTGCATGGAGAATATCGATCTGGTTTTTCTTTTACACTCATTATTTTCAATTTTAGAATTCTATTTTTTATTTTAGAAATATTATTTTCAATTTTTGTATAAAAATTGCGAATAAATATTTGTAATAATTATTTTATCCTTAAATTAAAAATTAAAAATATTCGATTGTTCTTAAAAATACTCTTTTAATATGAGGGAAAATGTAAATATAATTAACATAATGTAAAGAAGAATATTAAATTATTTATCCATTTATTATATTTACAGAATTCAAAATTTAAAAATAATTTAAATAATGTAAATTATAAAACCCGTTAATGTAATTAACAGATAAATATTTCAATACTTTTTGTTTTTGTTTAAAACGTCAAAAATATTATCATTCACGTAGTATAGTAATTGTAGAAGCAATTAAGAGAATTTAAGTTATATCAAATTTCAATCGAATACATATGAGTATCTGAAATGCAAGGTGTACAACACACCCTGACCGGAAAAAACAGAAAATATTGAGTTTTTTATTAAACGGCATTTTGATATTGTTGGAGAGCATAGCGAAAGAAAGATTACATTCAAAGCACTGGCACCTGCAGTAATTTAAACCTTATTTCTGAATTTTTGTGAATTTTCACATATATAATTAAAAAATAGTACCCAAAATGCGAAGATACATGTTAATTTTTTGTTTGTCACCAAAATTTTGACTCGATATAAGCTTGTGTTGTTTTAAAGAAGGTTTTGTTAAGAATTTTATTTTTTATAAAAATAAATTTATTTTAAAAATTTATAATATATACACAAATTTTTTACACATATATATTTTTTGTATAAAATTTACATATGTATATAATATAAATCCATTACACAAATAAATTCAGCAACTTTGAAAATTCAAAAAACTATTTAATTAACAATTGATAACTTAAAAATCAACTAACAATAAGCAAGCATATAATTGACATTAAAACCTCTATTCGAACATTAAAGTTTCTCCCTTGTACTTCTTAGAGAATTACTTGTTAATAGATACCACTAACAATACATGCTCAAGAACCACTCGAAGAATAAAATATCTTGTCATCCATGTAAGACAACTTCTAAATCTACAAGTGAATTCAATCGAAACCATCGTCGAATGCATAATGATAAATTATATATAAAATTTTTTGTTATTAAAAAACTGGTAAAAAAATATTTTTAGTGTTTACAAATGGTATAACTATCTTTTTAATTATAAGTGCATAGGTAAATAGACTATATTAATGTAGTTAAAATGTGAGAAAAAAATGCAACTTTTGATATATTTTCAAAATATTTCCCATTTTATATATGGGCTTTTAGTTAAAAGAAATAAATTCTTATAACCACAAGACTTTTATTTTAATCCATATGTAGAATAACAGAAGAGAATTAGTTTCTATAAATAATTAAGCATTGATGTTAGATTTTCAAATCAATAATTAATGTGTGAAAATAGTTACTAAAAATTAACATTTTAGTAACAGACAATCAAGGGAGATTCTTAGAGAGTATTTCATATTTTCTTTAGGATATAAAATATTTGAAAATCTTAATAACTTTGCTTTGATATTTTCCAAAATGCATTCTTCAATATTCATTGAGTAATCATCTATTTGCCAAAGCCTTTTTAAAAAATTCCTAAATTTATAATTTTACAAGTAGACACAAATGTTATATATATAAGTCACAGTTAGTTCGCATGTAAAATCATATTAGTAAAAGTAAAATTCAAATATAAATTAATTAAATAACACTAAGATATTTTAGAAATTTTAAAAGATTGAATGTAAAAATGAAGTAATAAGAAATTTTATTTTTCAAAAACTATTCAGAAAATAAAAATTAAACAACAGTTAAAATGAGAAAGAAAATATTTTCAAGCTTTCCCAAACAAAACTACAAATAATTTAACTGCCTTTATTGGCATAGACTACTTAAAGTATATATATACACACACGAATTTTATAACTGGTATAAAATTAAAATACTGAATTATTATAAGAAGTAAAAGTTCTTGAAAAGATTGGGAAATGAAGCTACATTATTATTAACTTTCCATGAATAGTTGGGCCATAAGATTTGTAGGGTTTTTTCTTCTACAAAGAAGAAACGAAAAGAATAAAATTAAGAGTTAAATTTTTGCTGTCAAAAATTAAAGTTGATAACAATTTATGCAGGAAATTACTGTCAAAAGTGAAAAGGGTGAAAGTTATTATAATCTTAAGAAATTATAAAGAGAAATGAGATGAAATCGATAGTTTAAAATATACCTACTAATGATATTATCAATATAATATTTTTGTAACTATATTTTTAGACTTGTAAACATTACTTCGAAAAAAAGAAATTGTTTGAGAATAAAGAAAATTAGGACAATTCATTTAAAACATCATAATAACACCTTCGTAATTTTACCTTGCTCAATTTTTTATTAGTTAATATAGAAATCTGTAAATTCTCCATCAAAGAGGATTGTGTTATTAGATACATGCTTCTTTTTTTGTTTGTATAAAAAATTATAAGTTGTGAATTTCTAATATCATTATTTATTTTCTAGTATCATTTTCACACGTTTCTTCGAGAACAAAAATATTTAACAGTAGATTGTGAATAGTATTTTCAGGGTTATTGGAACTTGTAATAAATGCTCTATCTTCAGCAATGAAAGTTGTCAATTGATTAATATCGTTTCCGTAAATGGAACGTCATTTGCATAAAATTGGATCTAAAATGCTTCCATGTATTGTAACCAGTTTGAATAGTTTTAAACATAGAAATATGTTTATATTCACCTGAAAAAAGTTTGAATATAAAAATCGAATATGAAAAGAACATGTCTATTGATATATTGATTAACTTTTAGATTATTCATTATATTAGTTTGGGGAAAAAGAAATCCATTATTTTCACGTGAACTTTATGTAACTTCTTTTGGATTCGCTTTGTAAAAAGGTTTAAAACAGCTTTCATGTAGATTTTTAGGTCTTGTGCGAAGATACGACTGCTGACATGCTGTCAAGTTTGATAATTTTTGATATTTTATAGACATTCTCGACGATGTTCTATCCATGCGAGGTGCATCTTTAGCATCCAAATACCCAAACGGAATCGACGAAACAAAAATTGTACGTAACTGGTTGTTACAGTCTTATACAGGACGATAAACATCTTTCACAATTTTAGCCACCCGGCTATCTTTTTCGCCGTTACAACAGAAAAACGAAAATGTATCGAATTTTCTGTTTGTTGTCTTCCATTTTTAAAACCTGTACTCGTAACTGAATTAATCAAACAAAAAACCGCAAGAGGATATTTTAGTGTCAAATGTCACCCTTCCAACGAGCATAAATCTGAAATTGTCTGATAAATACCTCACTAGATATCGATCCCTACAGACGTCTACCGAAAAAATAATGGATTACTTTTTCTCCAACCTAATATTTCCATTATGCTATTCCGACAAATACATTTGAGACACCACCGCTGTTTACGTATTTTTTTGTAGTTTCCATCAATGAATTCAAAGATTCTTCTAAATTGTTTTATTATTTTTTCTAAAACCATACTACAAGATTATTAATAAAGCACAAATAATTTTTTAGTAAATAATTTATAGGAAGGAATACTTTCTAAGAAGTTTCCAAATAATTTTCGATTAAATTATTTGTACTTTTCTGCTTGTCTTTACTTGCTTTGAGAAACGAAATTGCTTACAGTTTTCCATTTTTTGTGGAGTTAAAATTATGTATGCTAGCAATGGATTTATTAGAAAGTTTGGATTTGGAGCTGTGAATGAAATGCACAATTATTTTGCTTATATTACCATCTCCATCTATTTAATGGACTTTTGTTTTAATGATTATTGATATATTTTTTCCTATTGGTTAGCTGAATGAAATCTTAAATTAGATTGGTAAAAAAATGTCCATTCATTTTATTAATTACATTTTTAGTTTGAATATGTCCTTCACTGCTGTTTAAAATTTTTTTTTTAAGTTTATTTGCAAAAATATTTATGTTTTCATTTTTGTAATAAACTGGTCGTTAGGAACATGTAAATAATTTAATCATTATTTTTAAATCTTATGTTATAATTACAATTTTAATGTCATAACTTTTTGTTATATTACATTTTTCTTATTGGTTTAAATGATTTTGATTAATTTTTATTTATTTGACTTCAGAATTAACAATTTATTTTGTAACTTTTGTTTTTAAGTCCTCTAGAGCAGCGGTTCCCAACCGCTGTTCCGTGGCACACCAGTGTGCCGTCTGAAGCACCGTGGTGTGCCGTGAGGCCCTCGTAGCCAAGACTTTACCATCAGCCTTAGTTCATGTGTTGGATGATGTTGTAAAGATGCATTGTAAAGATGATGCATTGTAAAGTCATGACCCATGAAAAGTCGCATATTTGTGATGATATATGAAAAGTCGCTTTTTCCACTACATATCTGTGTGAGATTAGCTTTTCAAGCATGATTGCTATGAAAACCAAATACAGAGAGAGACTGAGAACTGTTGACGAAGAGCTACGTGTGTGTCTTTCTTCGATTCCAGCCAGAATATCAGCTTTGTGTTCAGCCAAACAGGCCCAGGTTTCGCACTGAAAGTATTTTATAATTTTTCACTATTCTGTTTACTTAATATTTCATAATAAAGTAATTATAAAATACTTTCCTCGTGCTTATTTTATTCCTATTCAAGAGAATTACTTTATTATACTCAATATAGGCACAGAGTTAATAATTTAAAATATTCTAATGGTGGTGTGCTTCGTGAGTTTTTTCCCCGCGACAAGTGTGCCTTGGCCAAAAAAGGTTGGGAAACGCTGCTCTAGAGTAAGAGCTCATTGCGTGAATGTCTTTAGTTGAGATATCAAGTTTAATATCTCATTCATATTTTCTTTGTTGTCGACAGACAAATTTTAAAATATATATTTTTTTAATTTTATTTATCTTCTTTCTGAATCTTGGTCAGTTGTTTAGCTTTCTTTTTTTGATTAGTGTTTTTGTCTTTTGATAATTCTGTATAATTCCCGTGTTGTTTAATTTTAATTGTAATAATATTAGATGGTGTACTAATTTCGTTATAATTTTTACAATTTGTAAAACATTATTTCTTCAGGTATTCTTTCAATGATAATTAATAAGTTTTGAAAGAATAGCCAGACAGTTTTATTTACGTTGTTATTTTTAAAAGGATATTTTTATTACCAGAACTACTAATTATATAGAAAGGCATTCTCAAGATACGATATGAATTACTTTACTTGAAATTGATAAGTTTGTGTTTGTGATTAAAAGTTCAAAGACATCAAATATTTGATTATTATGAGAATTAGAATTAGGCAGTGTGGAATCAATAACGTTTAAATGCAAATTAGTTATTACTGAAAGTATACTGAAACTATTATTTCTATTAAGATTTATAGAGGACATCTCCACTATTTATGTATACTCATTAAGTTACTTCCTTTTATGGTGAGAAAATTTATTGTGAGGATTAACTTAATTTTATTTTCTTTAACACTTTGGCGTGGTCTGTTGTTTATTGGAGTGATTTTAAGCTGTGAGTTAATAAACTTTAATATTATAGGAACTTTATTGAAGGCTCTGCTGGTGTTATTGCTAAATAATCAGGCAGTGTTTCTCAACCTTTTAGTATTCACGGCCCAAATTTTCAATCATAATTTTCATCGCGCCCCCCCCCCCTCCCCAACGTATACAATAAAATATATACAATAATAATGTATTTTGAGTATTTTGGCGCTAAACCTACACAATCTTAATTTTAGACTTTACAAATTACCAAGAATACCGAAATTTATTGACATTTTGCAACACCGATCCTCAGCATTGAAAAAACAAGAATCCTATGCTTTTTTATTGCTCTTGCGTCCCGCCATGTCGGGCATTCTCACGATTTCGCGAGAAGTTTCGATTTGTCTGGAATTTGTCTGGTCAGCAAAAAATTAAGCTAGGAGCGTGCGTAGATGTGAACAAATGTTTTCTCATAGGGAGAAGGAGAAAGTTCTATGACGCCAATTTCAATTCCAGACAATCTCATTCGAGTCGATCCTTCTATCGCTATTGAATCTATTCTGAATGTGTATATTATATATATTTTCGTGTAATTGCAATTCACCGTATTAAATATTCACGGCAGCAGACTTATGCAGAACAATGGATAAATTTTTAAGTGGGCGTAAGCGAGCATTAGACGATAGACAAGCATCAACAAGTACACAGATCAGCGTGGTTCCGAAAATAAAATCAAGAAAATATTCTCAAGAATACTTAAATTTTGGGTTCACTAGTACTGAAGTAAATGAAGAAGAAAGGCTCCTGTGTATCATTTGCTCAAAAATGTTGGCGGCAGACAGCATGAAACCTAATAAACTTAAACGACATTTGGAAACGCTTCATAGTGAGTACGTAAACAAACCCAGAGAATTCTTCGAATTAAAATTAAAATCATATGAAAAGCAAAAATCATCGTTTAAAAAAACTTTGTCTGGAAAAGCTTTAATTGCCTCTTACAAAGTTTCATATAAAGTAGCCAGATGTCTGCGTCGGAATATGCACGGATGGTGCTCATTCTATGTCAGGAATATTCCAAAGTATTCCAGCACTTGTGAAACAAAAATCGCCACAGTTCGTCTGGACACATTGCATGATCCACAGAGAAGCTTTGGCTTCCAAAGAAATGAGTCCTGGTTTGAATATTGTGTTAACTACGGTTGTAACCGTAGTATATTATATAAAAATGAGACCCCTGAAATTAAGAATCTTTTCCGCACTTTGTAAAGACATGGGTGCAGTACATTCAGCGTTACTATTTTATTGCGAGGCAATATGGTTATCTCGAGGAAAATTTTTGCAACGTGTTTATGAATTAAGAGAAGAAATCGCCGTTTTCTTAGAAGAGGAAAACAGACCGGTAGCTGAGAATTTTCGCGATAGTTTATTTGTGTAGAAATTGTGCTACATGATCGACATATTCGAGAAATTAAATAACTTGAATCTTCAACTGCAAGGAGCAAATACACATATATTGGATACGAGTGATAAAGTTAATGCTTTTTGTAGGAAATTGGAATTGTGGAGCAGAAATTTAAAGCAAGAAAACTTAACAATGTTTGCAAAGTTGAATGATTGTATTAAAACTTACAAGGCTGAAGAACAACACGTAAAAGTTGTTTTTGTAACCATTGAAAATCATTTAGCAATTCTAGCAAAGAATTTTAAAAAGTACTTTCTTGCTGACGACAAACTGATATCAAGTTACAAGTGGGTGAGGGATCCATTTCAAAATACTCCCGAAGGACTCTCAATCGAAGAGGAAGAAACCTTCATAGACTTCACGGCAAGCGGCTAAACCAAAAGACAATTTAGTAATAAATCACTCTTTGAATTTTGGGCAGGAGTGGATGATGAGTTTTCTGCACTAAAAACAAGGGCATTTCGCATTCTACTACCATTTTCAACACCTTACCTTTGTGAAACTGGATTTTCTGTGGTGACTTCTTTGAAGACGAAATATAAATCTCAGCTAAATATAGAAAAAGAACTGAGAGTGTATATTTCTAATATTAAACCCTCCTTCGAAAAACTTTGCTCTGAAAGACAGGCCCAAGGAAGTCACTAATAATAATTAAATTTGTTTTTATTTTAGTAAGTTGTTTTAATTTAATAAGTTAATTATTAAATATGTCGAAATGTATTTTGTTTTGTATGTGTGTTCTTTCCTTTCAGTCACTTAATCAATTCTTTAAAATAACATTTTCTCTTGGATATGCTCGCGCTCCTTAGGGGAGCGCGCCCCACAGGTTGAAAATCACTGTAATAAGGTATTAATTGATTTTTTGCCCAAAATAACTGTCACACAAATCCTGTGTCACTTTCTGTCAGTTCTATAGTTGCAAGAGTCAGGCAATTTAAATTTTTCAGTTGGTTTGAGGTGCATTTTGACTGTCAAAATGATGTCATTGAGAAAGATTATTAATGCTAACTTCATTAACATTCTATAGGCATTTCAGAATGCAATTGTGAGTAGTGATAATCACAATGTTCTTCAGAGTATTTGCACTATTAACACAGTCATTGTTTTACTACTTCTAGTATTCCTGACTTTTGTAGTTATGTAAAAAAAAAAAATTTGTCTTTTCGAACTACATCTTTTGTTTCAGTAATCGTAATGCTGTTCTGGACAAGGACATTACTAAAAGTAAGTTTAGAGCTACTATTGGGAATAATTATGGTTTTTATTCGACTAAGTTGGATGGTGTAAAAGTTCTGTATTTTGGTTTTTGTAAAATGTTTCACATCCACGAATGTTAACTTGGTGTATTTGGCGAACATTGGCGCAATTGGTTTGAATGATTGAATAGTTTGGAAACTAATGATGGTCTCCAGCACATCTGACATGTTTAGCTTCATGGGAACAGGTTGTCTGCGTGTGAAATAAATCTCAACAGCAATAGCATGTAATTATTATTTTCTATCTTTACAATGTTTTTCTTTGACTGTCAGATTAAACAGAGTTGAAGTTTGAAAGAATTTAAAACATCATTTTTCAGCGACGCTTGAAATTTGTTTCAATTAATTTTGCTTAAGAATATGGAGTAAATTATAAAATGTAAGGATTTCATTTAAGTATTTTATGTGACGCAGTACATAGTAAAATGAAAACGAAAGCCCTGTTAACGTTTCACTTATCATTTATTTAATATTCATTCGATAATCACACATTTATTACTATATTAAAAATATTTTAAGTTTGTAATTTTTAAATATATTTTTGCTATAAATGTATTTTTTGTCGGTGTTGCTATATTTCTAAAATTTATGGAAAGCTGCTCATTAATTTCATGTTTGCCCTAGATATTATTAAATAGAATAACATTCAACCTCAACAAATGACATTTTTCTATAACTAATTATAATCCTTTTTAAAATTCAATTCAGTTTTATTAAGTTTAATGACATCTTTAATAAGTTATAATTGGCTAACTATTAATTTTTTATGCTATTTCAGCTAAAGATTTTGCACGAAATCTATTCAGCTAAAATTTGTCTACAGTAATATATTTACATTTAATAATAAACAAATGTACATTTAATAAAAAAAATAATAGCATTTGAATGCAATATATATATCTACCCTAGCATTAAAAATACTTTTTTTCGTTCGTCTCTTTAATTTTAGAAATGTTATAAATATTGTATGCAATTGTAAAAATTGTTTTTCCTAATAAAATTATGTAATGGCAATATAGAAACTTGAAAAAAATTAACTATGAAAGAAGTTTTTAATATTTAAATCTGTACATTTCATTTTTCTCTGTTTACGTTTTCCAAGTGTATCAACCATGTGACATTTAAGAATGGAAAAGCTGTTTTTAAATGATTTTTCTACTGCAGGTTTTATCTAACATTTGATCAAGTTGTTGCAGGAATAAATAGCCAATTTTAGAATAATCATAAAAAAATTTATTTTTATTAAAGTTTCTTACTTATTTATTGTTTTCTTCACACCCTGTTAAGCTATATAAAATAATGAGAAATAAGTATTGAGATATTCTTTTCTGAAATTATTTTTATGAAATCATAAATTGTGGTTTATAAAATATATTAATCATAACAATTATGGACATAAAGATTCTTTTAATGCTCAAAAACTAAGCTTGAAAAGACTCTACTACTTAGCAAATAGCCGTCATTTATATGAATAATATTTTGCAAATGTGACTTACTATATTCTTTTCACCTGTTAATCAATTATTTTGTAGTAAATTAATCTTATTGTATAGTGTACAATTCTGTGAGCAGTCAGTTATATAAAAATGTGAGAAAAGTAAGAAGAATTTATTTATTTATTTATTTAATTTCAGACAACTGTGTGCCTGCCCGAAGGCATCTACACATTCATCGGAATTATCCAGGTCGCAAATTATTAAATTGAGATTAGATTATCAATTTGAGTTAGAAGATTAGGCAAAAGCCTTGGAGATAATTGCATCTGACATAAAGAAAGCTGCAATTGGCCGGACTTGATTATCCCCAGGAAGATTGTGCGCTTCAAAAAGGTGATTAATATTTCCTGCTCTGCACTTGGTTGCTTGTTTATAAAAGCTGATATTTAATTTGGCTATGTGCTCGGTTAAATTTTCAAGCTTAAGATCTTTTCGGATGTTTTTATTTCTGATGAAATAAGGTGCATTTACCATGTACCGGAGCATTTTGTTCTGCATGGTATTCAGGATATTGGCGTCAACTTGAGTATATGTACACCATGCTGGCGAGGCATAAGTGACTATTGGTCTGATAATGGAGATATAGAGAAGTCTTTTCATTTTAAGCGGTGTTTTAGAGAATTTTCCCAGTAGAGATTTAAGTTTATTATAGGTATACCAAGCTGTAGAAATTTTAGCTTTAATATGCTGTGTCCATGTGAATTGGCTATTTATGTTAACACCTAAATACTTTGCTTGTTTAACAGTTTCAATCATTTGACCAAAAATATATAAATTATTTGTATTAGGATGCTTTCTGCTTCTTCTTTTAATAATGAGTAATTTTGATTTGGGTGCATTAATGGAAACTTTCCATTTAGTACACCATTCTTCAATGTCAATAATTTTATCTTGAAGTTTTGAGATGGCAAGATTTGGGTTTTTAGAACGTACAACAATTCCGGTGTCATCAGCGTAGAAGGCAGTAATACTGTGGACATCATCATTTATTGGAAAATCATAAGTGTTGAAAAGGTAAAGCATAGGTCCAAGTATGCTACCTTGCGGGACTCCAGCTTGTATACCTCTGGTGGTGGAGAGACAATTGTTGTGTCTAATATGAAATTTTCTGTTCATCAGATAGTTATTTATAATTAAAATGAGGTTTGTTGGTATCCCAATATTGCGAAGTTTATAAATTAGTCCTTGATGCCAGACTCTATCGAATGCTTTTGCAACATCAAGCATAAGAAAAGCAGATTGTTCTTTGAGTCTGAAACCTTTACCGATGAATTCGAAAAGTCGGAGTAGTTGTTTTGTAGTTGAAAGTTCTTGTCTGAAGCCAAATTGTTCAATTGGAATCAGAGAGAGATATTGTTTGAATCTGTTGTAAATAATTCTTTCAAATATTTTAGAAAGTGTAGGCAAGAGGCTGATCGGTCGATGATTTTCAGGAATAGTTGGATCTTTTTTAGGTTTGGGGAAAAGAACAATTTGAGCTTCTTTCCATACATCAGGGAAGTAATTTTTATTAAGACATGAGTTGAAGAGATTTGCTAAATTCTTTAGGTAATTTAATGGTAGTTTTTTAATCATGAGATTTGAGATTTTGTCATGCCCTGGAGCTTTACGATTTTTGAGTTTGGAGATAATATTAGAGATTTCTTCAATGCTGGTGTTTTCAATGGGATTGGTTTGATTGTTATTAATAAATTCTTCATTATTTTGAAGTATATTAGTAGTAAATTCAGGATCACTGGGAGAGATATTATTTTGAAATTGTGATTCCATTACATTTGCAAAAACTTCTGCTTTTTCATTGTCAGGATAAATAAATCCTTGCTGAGTTAAGATGGCTTTATTGATATTACGATCTTTTTTACGAATTTTGCTCATATTCCAGATAGAGTTATCAGTTGTGTTTAAAGAGGAAATATTTCTTCCCAGATAGCAAGTTTATGTGCTTGACATTTATTTTTAATTTCCCTGGTTAAAATATTCATTTCTCTTTTTAGGAGCGGATCTAAAGTTCTTTGAAATTGTTTTCTAATTTTGTTTCTTCTTTTAATAGTATGTTTGATATTAGGAGGCAATTGAAGATAGTTGTTGATGTATTTGGTTTTTGTTGTAGAGTCATTGTATGCAGATTGAAGTTCATTTGTCAGCTTAACAATTTGATTATTTATTTCTTCTGTAGAGTTAATAACTTCATAAACATTGTTTTTACGCAGAAGAATATTCTGAAAAAGATTCCAGTCTGTTTTAGCAATTTCAGGAGAGAGGGTTGCAGGTTCGAATCCTGCAACAGCAATGACTGGTATGTGATCTGAGCTCAGAGCAGGTAAAGTATCAACAGCTAGGTTGATGCCATAGTTTGTGATGAAAAAGTCCAGGATATCTGGTCGTTGTTCCGAAAAATTTGGATAATGAGTTGGTGAATTTGGTGCAAAAATATTTAAATTAAAAGAGTGCAATAAGTTGTTGAGAATTTGTCCATTAGAATTATTATATCTGCAACCCCAGGCAGTATGTTTAGAATTTAAATCCCCTGCAATAATTGTTGGATAATTGTCTTGCAGAATATCTTGAAATAGTTTAACTGGAAGAACCTTAGTCGGTGAGTTATAGATTGAAACAATTTTGAGTTCAATATTGTTTAGGCTGACAATAATGGCAATAGCTTCAGTACTTTGTTCTGAGAAATCGGAATGCAGAGTAGCTGAGATAGATTTTTTAGTAAGAATTGCAACCCCACCGCCAAGGCCTTGAGTTCTATCTTTTCTAAAGATTTTGTAGTTTGGTAGATTGAAGCTTTTATTTCCTGTTAAGTGTGTTTCCGTAATCAGGCAAATGTCAATGTTTTGTTCGGTTAGGAAGTCATTGAGTTCAAGATATTTATGTATGACGCCATTTGCATTCCAAGTGCAGAGAGAAATTGGTGTAAACGAATTATTTTTAAAGTTCATTATTGGATTTAGGTGTGGTGACTGATGTGGCTATAAGGCCAGTTCTAAATGATGAAATTGTTTCAATGAGACCTGATGTTTTTATCCAATTTATTATATCTTTGAGTTCTTCTAATACAGTTTTAGCTTCTTGTAAGTCTGAATTATTTTTATTTTTAAGTACGTCAGCAAAAGATTTATTTGTGATATTTTTATTCACAATTATTCGGTCTCGGAAAGTAGTTTCTTTTTTCTTGATGTTTTCTTCTGATAGTGGATGTTTAGGGCATCCAGAGAAGTTCGCAGTGTGAGGGCCATCACAATTTGCGCATTTTGGGGTTTCATCCTTAGTTTTAGTACAGTCTGATGTGAGATGATTTCCTGCACATTTCACACACTTTGGTTCATGCCGACAGGAACTTTGTGCATGAAAAAAGCTTTGACATCGATGACATTGTGGCGGACCACGTCTGCCTTTATAATGTTCAACAGAAATTCTTAACGACATCAGGAATTGAATATGATATATTTCTTTGGATCTTTCAGTTTTTGGTAAGGTTACCAAGAATAAAGGAATTTTTGTTCTTTCACCATTTCTGTATGATGTGAGTTGCACTATTCTAGTAGCAAGAAAGCCAATTTTGGCTAATTCTTGTTGTATTTCAATTAGGTCAGTATCAATAGGTAGACTTCTGATGACTACTTTGATGTCCTTGTCATCAGGTAGAATGTATGAGTGGAATTTTAAATTATTTTCTTCGAACAATTTAGTAGCTTTTCTGTGCGCTTCTGGAGTGTTTACTTTAATTGTATAAGTGTCTTGACCATTAATTTTGGCTGTGAATTGGTCTGGTATAATGGAATCCAGTAATTTTTTCAGATTTTTCCAGGATATTGCCGGATCTTTCACAATTATAGGAGGAATTTTTGTGGCTTTTTTATCAAATTGAAATTTATTGTTATCGGGAATATTTTCATTTTCTGTATTATTTGTGGGAATATTTTCAACATCTAACATGGTTATTTCATTATTATCTAAGTTTTCTTTTGTAATTTCAACATTTTCTTCGTTAAGTTTATTTAACTGTTTTTGAGCAACGTTTTTCTTGAAGCTTTTATTTTTCTTAAGTGTGTGTTTTCGTTTTCTTTTACTGATTTTTTGACAGCCAATAGCGTTCGATTGGGAAGGCGTGACTTCTGAGACTGAACTATTATCAGCAGAATCTGAATCTTTGTCCATATAAGTATTTTCCGGGATAATCAAGTCAGTTTTAGGAGAATTTTGATTTCTGTCGAGATTTTTAAAGGCAATGCCTGCAACAATTTGCATAGCTTCCCTGTATAGTTTATTTGTTTGGGCAAAGTCGGGATTGGGAGAGGTCTCCAAGTTTGCAATCTGTTGCATAAGTTCCATATATCTAGAATAAGCCAGTCCTAGTGAATTGTGATTGCTTGCGTAAATCCTATCCGTGTTGGAATCGAAAGTGCAGGATTCCGCAGCCTTGTCTGCTGGCAAAGGCAATCCTGAAAAGGACAAGCCGCCAGAACAGACTACACCTGCCTGAGTTTGAATTTCACCGCCTTCGGGAGGCGGAGAAGAGTCTTCGCTCATACCGAGCTGAAGTGACGAACAGCTTCCAAAAGAGAGAATAGATATGTCAAGATCTAGGCGTCCACGCTGGGCAAACCTCAATCCAAGAATGATATCTGTAGGAAGATCAGAAGAATTCCGATTGCGTTGTTTATGTTTACAACTTGTCACCACATAAGAGACATTTTTTGAGAAATGGGTTATTTATTCAACACAAACACAATACGCTATCACCACGAGAAAAAAATCCGTAATGTTTTTTGAGTAAGAAGAATGTGATTAAAGAAATACAAATATAAATTTTTAAGAAAACAAAATAGTGGTAGATAAAATAATATTTTAATACAATAGAAGTCCGATAATTCGGCAAGTTCATGATTGGCCCAGTGTCGGACTACCGAAAATTCCGGTCTATCGGGTGGTAAATATAAGAACAATTAGGTTAATAATTAAAATACAAATACAGTATGCAAATATATATAACAAAGTTCATTTTACACTTCATATAATGTATGTACACGAACACTAAAACATATTTCATTTAGATTTAAAAAAGTCACGAAAGTCTTTTTGTTTTCTTTACTTTTGGCGTTTAGTATATAACATTTATTTCTAATCATATAGAAATCAATAATTTCTGAAGCACGGTAGCTAGTACTAGCCTCAGCAAAAGAGATAAACTTATTTAGTGATCCTACAGCTTCAGCCCAGCTAATTTTTTTCTTTTCTTCCGTTTCGGCATCTATAAGTCATTTTTTCAAGGTTTTGAGTAGGCTGAGGATTGGCTACAATGTTATTAATGTCCTCATCGGTTAGTTCTTGTTCAACAGGCTCATTCTCGTCGATCAAAAGCTACTCCTCTACCTCACCTTCAGGCAGGTTTTACAAAGAATTGTCAGCACTTCTAACGACACCCAAAACTTTTGTCATAGCGTCTTGATGGTTTTCTTCCTCATCAGTCTGTGGAGTTAGGCCAGATGTAGGGTTTGCAGCTGGCCAAAGTTTTCTCCAACATTTTTGGAGTGTTGTATTTTTTACTTGGTTTTAAAACAGCGGCATCTTTTACTGTAAACTTTTTTTGAAAATCAGTCATGTCACAATTGGCATTTAACAGGCCTTAAATAAAAAACCTTCTATAAAAGCATATAAAATTTTGAATAACCCCTTGGTCCATGGGTTGAATCAAAGATGTTATGTTGGGTGGGAGCAGAGTAGCAGCAATATTTCCAGAAACTAACTCATCTACTGACGGGTGGGCTTTGCAATTGTCCAAAAGAAGGATGGCTTTGGTATCCTCTTGTAGACCAAGGCTTTTGAAGGATT
Organism: Latrodectus geometricus; assembly: GCA_026290005.1. NCBI lineage: Eukaryota > Metazoa > Arthropoda > Arachnida > Araneae > Theridiidae > Latrodectus > Latrodectus geometricus. The sequence continues at coordinate 19,659 of JAPDSC010035863.1, forward strand.
CCTTGACCTCAAGCACAAAATAGTGAAAAAATTAGTCTTTAAAGAAGGTGGCAGTGATCCACGTATTTGATTGAGCATCGTATTGGACAGTCAAGTGTGTAACATTTTTAAAAGCCCTGCGTTTTGTGGATTAACCTATCACAAAAGGGATCACTCGGTGGTTTCAGGTCATTCGGTGGTTTTCGGATTAGCACAAAGCAAAACGGTTAATTTGCCTTTGCTTTTTTTTAAACCCTCAGCTGCTTTTTCTTTTCCCCCAGCTTGTGTAGATGTTGATAAACACAACCCTGTTAGCCCACAATAGCCCTGTTTCATCAGCATTGTAAATCTGTTCAGTTGTTAAATCATTATCAGCCCCGACTTTCTCAAACTCATCTTTGTATTTTTCTGCAGATTTTCGGTTTTGTGAAAGTGTTCCTCCAGTTACAACAAGTCTTTGAATTCCATGCCGAATCTTAAAGTTTCTGAGCCAAACATCATAATTACATTCACTTTCAGCAACTCCTAAATCTTGGCCGAATTTATTTGCCTTTTCAACAATCATTGGCCCTGTTACCGTCTTTCCTTCTGAACGTACTGCACTAAGCCATTTAAACAATACACTATCTAGCTGTTCCAGTTTCGGTTTTTTAGTGTTTGTCTAGAAGCCAATTTTTCAATTGTTACCGATTGAGAAGAAAACTTCATTAGTTCATCTTTTTGTTTTTTAATGTCATAAATAGTTGATGGGCCAATATTAAACTCATTTATTAAAACAGTTCTATTCTCGTCTTTTTCTAGCCGTTTGAGGATTTCTAGTTTCTGATTGAGAGTCAATGTTACGTGTTTTCGCGTTTCTCTCCTTTTGAACTCGAAGGCTTGGGTTTTGAAAACATGGTTACTGTACAGTTAGAACGAAAATCACTTTTTTATAAACAGTTTTAAAAGTTACGTTTACTGCGATTTGAAAGGACACAAAACAACAACGCACAAAAAAAATGGCGAAGACGCTTGGTGATTGATTAACGGAGCTGCACTGCACCTGAATTTGTTTTGACAGCTGACACTAGCCAACCGCTAATTGTTTCAGAACAGTATTGAGCGCTTCCGGATGATCTCGAACTACCCCGGAAACTTCCGAATAGCTTTCGACCGTTTTTATTTGTTTTAAAGACACACTTTTGGAGAACCAAAATTTTTACAATTTTCCGGAGCAATGCCGGACTATCGGGCTTTCCGGACTGTTGGATGCCGGACTAATGGACTTCTAATCACAAAGTGAAATTGTCATTTTATTAAAATATTTTATTCATAGATTTAAAGGTTAATATAATATTGTTTTACATTTTGCTTTAATTTGTGTGACAATAAATGTATAGTAAATAGGTTTTACACATGATTTTTTTAAATTTAAATAGATTTAACATTAATTTCACCAGAATTTTAATTTTAATCAATTTGTAGCTTAACAAAATAGGATTAATTTAAATTAAAATTAAGAACATATATTTTTTACTTAAATTAATAATTAAGGACCTAGAAAATTGTATTCTTCTATTATCACTATAACGTTTTTCTTTTAAATTTACATATTTCCAACAGAAGGATTTCTACTCAAGATTATAAAACAATGTGTCAAACAAAACAAATATATAAAATTAAATTCACTCTCAATTTTTAAGAAAATGTAAATATGGTGACTTGAGTTTTTTCAGAGAAGAAATTATTAATAAAACCAGTGTTTCTAATTCAAGATAAAAATAAAAGAGACATTTTATAATCACATATTTAATTTCTAAAAGCCTAACATTGCTTTTTTAGAAAATTTTATAGAATTACACCAGATGCATAATTGTGGAAATTATATATGTTAATGAAGGCAAGTATTAGAAAAAAAAACTTAAATGATTTATTATATGGATTGTTTCAAAGTACACTTTAAATCTATTTACCTTGCAAATACCATGTCTCTAAAATTTGAGATGCAAACGTATAGTAAAAGAAATTTATATTTTGCATTAATTCCTCAGAATAAAATAAAAGCTAGATTTTAAAAAAATAATAAAGGTACATTTTTCTCAAAGAAAAATTATTAATAATTGAATATTTCCATATGAATTATTTTAAATACCGGTTATTATTTATCAATTCTTACATGAAAAACATAATTAGAAAGATTTATTTTAAATATAAAAAAATATATATTTTAAATATGTGATTTATATTTAAATATATTAATCATCTCTCATCAGATTTCACATGAAAAAGATAATAATAAATATAAATCATACCTTATTTAAAATTACCAAGAAGGTACTTTTACAAACATTGTTTTGTATCAAGTCGCCTGGTGTATTTAAAATAAAATTTATTTCATGAGATTTAAGGGAAATTTTTACTAATTTTATTACCACTGATTTCAGTTAAAAACTGGGTACAACAAAATAAGATCCTTCTGTAATTATATTTGAATTTACACTCACTTATTGACTGACTTTTCACTGTATAAAGCTCAGAAGAATTTTAAAAAAAAAATGTAAAGAACATTCGAAATCGGTTTTATTAAAAAATTTAACAATTATTTTTTTGTGAATCCAGTGCTTTGAGAAATGTTAGAAACATTAAAAAAAGAACATAAATAAGTCTGTGTATAATCTATTATAAAAGTTACATAAAAAATCTATGTATTAGTTGGGGGAAAAAGTTTTCCATTATTTTTTCGGTAGACGTCTGTAGGGATCGATATCTCGTGAGGTATTTATCAAACAATTTCAAATTTATGATTATTGGAAAGGTGACATTTGACACTAAAATATTCTCTTGCGGTTTTTTGTTTGATTAATTCGGTTATGAGTACAAGGTTTTAAAAATAGAAGACAACAAACAGAAAATTCGATTCATTTTAGTTTTTCTTTTATAATGGCGAAAATGCTAACCAGGTGGCTAAAATTGTGAAAGGTGTTTATCGTCCTATATATGGCTGTAACAACCAGTTACGCACAATTTTGGTTTCGTCGATTCCGTTTGGGTATTTGGATGCTAAAGATGCACCTCACATGGATACAACATCGTCGAGAATGTCTATAAAATATCAAAAATTATCAAACTTGACAGCATGTCAGCAGTCGTAGCTTCGCACAAGACCTAAAAATCTACATGAAAACTGCTTTAAACCTTTTTACAAAGCGAATCTGAAAGAAGTTACAAAAAGTTCACGTAAAAATAATGTATTTCTTTTTCTCCAAACTAATATGTACATTATTTATTTAAAAGTATGTATTTATTTAAAATCTAAAATAAATATCATTCTTACAATTATGAAACAATATTTTCTGGGACGTATGGCATGATAATGTTTATTTTCTTTGGTTTTAGTTTTTAAAAGACAATTTTAATTCAATGATTGTCAAACTGTTGATAGACTTTCTAGTAGTTTGTTTGACACTATCGGGATATTGTTGTTTCTAACCTCTGTTTAACTAACTTTGATTCCTCTAGCCATTGAAATTATATGAACAATATATTGCAGTAGGATAATATTTTAAAATCATGCGAAGGGAATTCAATAAGGTCTCATTTTATGATCTAGTATTATTATAATTATATACCCCATAAACAATTAAATGAATATTTTTACAAATGTCTTTGCCTGTTTGTATACTCAAAAGACATTATTTTATTCATCTAATGAATAAAGACCCTTAATTCGTGCAAGAGAAACAAAAAGTGAAACATTTGAAGTATGAATGGAAAGTATTAGTTTGGGGAAAAAATAATCCATTAGTTTTTCGGTAGACGTCTGTAGTGATCGATATTTCGTGAGGTGTATATCAAACAATTTCAGATTTATGCTCGTTGAAAAGCTGACATTTGACACTAAAATATCCTCTTGCGGTTTTTGTTTGATTAATTCAGTTACGAGTACAAGGTTATAAAAATGGAAGACAACAAACAGAAAATTCGATACATTTTCGTTTTTCTCTTGTAACGGCGAAAAAGATAGCCGGGTGGCTAAAATTGTGAAAGGTGTTTATCGTCCTATATAAGACTGTAACAACCAGTTACGTACAATTTTTGTTTCGTCGAGTATTTTTGATGTTAGAGATGCACCTCGCATGTGGATACAGCATCGTCGAAAATGTCTATAAAATATCAAAAATGATCAAAGTAACCGCATGTCAGCAGTCGTAACGCGCAAGACCTAAAAATCTACATGAAAGCTGTTTTAAACCTTTTTACAAAGCGAATCCAAAAGAAGTTACATAAAGTTCACGTAAAAATAATGGATTTCTTTTGCCCCAACCTAATATATCGCGAAGAGAAAAAAAAATAAGTGCATTTCTTAACGTGAAGATAAAATATTAATTGTAACAATAATCTTGTAAGGATGATAAATACAACGTAAAATTAGGTGCAATAATTATCATTTGAATTATTAAAATTTATTATTATTAAATTGTATATATTAAAAGTTATAACTTAATAATTTCAAATGAAGTGCCACTGTGGTAAAAATTAATACATTACACAATTAAGAAGAACAATAAACATACAATTGTGTTTTGGAATTTTTAATAATTTCAATTAGAAAAAAAAATTATATTTTTTTTAACTATTCATAAGGACAAAATATCTGTAACTCTATCCTTTTATTTTCCAATTTTAATTTTTGACTTATTTCAAATGTGTTTGATACAGTTGAAATAATTAATTTTTTGAAATATTTAATTTTCCTACTTGGTTATCCAACTATGGTTATCCATTCTCATTTGTTTTTTCCATTTTACTTGAATTCCATAGATTTCATAAAACTAAAAACTGCAGTATTTTAAAGTAAAAAATATGCGCTTTCAGAAATCTGTGCTTGAAATTATTAATTATTTAATATTAACTTTCTGTGAATTAATGTACTTCACTTGAGGGATGATAAATGTGCTTCGTTCACTATGTTAAATATTATTCATTGAAAATTATAGCAAGAATTTTTTCGAGAAAAAGAACATAAATAAGAAATGTAACTATTTAATAATTTCAGAAAACAAATAAGTGCAAATTAATTCCATTATAAGTATTCTGATCCAGATATTCCTTATTATTTAAAAAATGGAAAAATTTTTTAACTTATTTAACGGTAAATATTTTTTTTTCCATTAAATAAATATAATTCCGAAAAAAGTAAAATTTCAGTGTAATTAATTGCGCTTTTTATGATATTTACTGTAAATGAGTGGATTGTTAGGAATGAGTTCGATTACAGTTATTTACTCTTGCATGAGGAGTATAATTGAATTTTCCGCTATTCACTTTGCAGAACTTCCCTGCTTAAAATCATTACCGCTGGTTTTCAGGAAATAATGGCATTTTATCAGAAACTCCAGAATTATTAAAAGAACTTTGACATTTTGGTAAACACTTAAGCAGAACATTTCATTTCAAAATCTTTTATATTTACAAGTTTCGAATACAAAAATGAAAGTTAAAAATTAATTTTACTGCTTTTTCTCTCACAAGCTCAGATACTTGAATAGATAGATGATAAGTTATATGTGTGAAATATATGCTTATAATTTACCTGCTAATAAATACATATTTCTAAATAATTATAATATAATAATATAAAAGTTGTACATTTGCAATTTTTTCAACTTGAATTAATTTTTATTAACTGTTAAAACTTAATATTATTAAATTATATGATTAATAATTTATTAATTTCAAAGGAAGTATCATTCTGGTAAATTTGGTAAATTTATGTGATTAATCTAAGAAAAATTTGAAAGCATACCATTACTTTTTAATTTAAATTGCATACTATAATATTATACACAATACCAGGAAATATAAACCACATAAGTTACTTTGTATAGGGCACATAAATTACTCCGGGTAGCAGAAAAATTATAAAAAGTGCTGAATATTTTTATTTTGTTTGCATATTTCACATTTTCCATTAATTTCACTGTTTTTGCTTAACAGTCAAAAATATTTACTTTCCCGCAAATATAATAATTATAGAAAGCTATTAAGTAATTGAAATGCTGTCATGTTGCAATCGAACACTTATGAGTATCTGAAATGCAATGTCTACAACACCACGACCGGAAAAATCAGAAAATATATTTGCTTTTTATTAAACGGTTTTTTGGGATTGTTGGAAAGCTTAGCGAATGAAAGAAGTTTTGGCATTTATAGTACTGTGCCTAAAGCAATAATTTTAAACTTGATACCTGAATGTAACTTTACACATTTTTTCATTATATAATTGAATATTCAATTACATAATTAGAAAATGAGAGGATACATGTTAATTTTCTGTTTATTACCAAAATTTGAATTCGATATGAATTTGTATTTTAAAGAATCAAATTTGTAAAAAAATTCAATTAATATACAAACAAATTCAAAAAGTAAAAAAAAAAAGATTATTTTTAAACAACTAACATTAGCAAGCAAAAATGACGACCTTTTTTCACCTTAAGCAGATAATACTACAAGATTAACAAATTTAATTTTAAGGGTTACAATCGTCCATATAAGACGACTCATTGAGCGAGAAAATGTCTTGTGAAATCGTGAGGTCCAGAAAAATAAAGATATATATATATATAATTTTCTATTAATAACAAACTGGTAGTAAAATATTTTTAAGGTTTACAAAATTTGTAACTGTCTTTTTGTTTATTGTATTAATGCAGTAAAACTGTGGGAAAAAACCCAATATTTTGTTATTCTTTCAAAAATTTCCTAATTCATATATCATATATGTGATTTTAGTTAAAAGAATTAAATAC
>JAPDSC010035866.1:0-14010 GCA_026290005.1 Latrodectus geometricus
TTTTTTTTTTCAGTCAATGGAGTCAGAACATAATGGCGAGTGTTGAAATAGACAGTGATTTATCCCAAACTGTTGTCATAATGTCAGAAACATTGTCTATAAAATAACATTGTACACAACATGAGTTATCGACCCAACAGTTAAAATTAATGAGCCGAGTCAAAACCATAATTCTATTAAATGAAATGATTGACTCTGGTAAATACCATTCATCTGGTCCAAACACACCCATTAGGACAGACGTCAATTCACATTTTTCCAAAATCCAATTGTAGTAATCTTCGCACCATTGCAAATAATAGTACGCGTGACTAATGGCTTCATGCCAACAATACCACAACAAAAATCAAGAGTTATTATCTTCCAGGGAACGAATCTATTACTTAAATTAGATGAATCTCTTCTGAAATTTCCGACAAAAATATTTGTTGTTTTTCTCACTACGAGCAGCAAAATTTTCCACTTTCGATTTGTTAATTTCTTGAGCCAATCAGAGTGATAATTCATTTCAATATTTCTATAGCCTTTCTATTTGATTATACTATCTCGAATTGGTAGTTGTGATACATTTTCCACTGTTTAATTTATTCTTATTTTAATCTAATCTTATTTTTCCTTGTTTAATCGTAACAGAAAACAACCATTTGTCGCCTTCCCATTTCTGCCTGTACTTGTATAGCATCGTTGAGGCTCAATTGCATATCTGGAATAGTAGTTTACTTGAAGTAAAAGGTTTTCTAATGACTTTTGACAGAAGTCATTAAACATTCTAGTTACAAATAATAGAGCAACAAGTGAAACTGCCAGAGAAATTGATGCAATATGTATAATAAATAAAATAATGCATTTTTTTTTTTTTTTTTGCAATGGGACTTATAATCTGCTTTGAAGGTAATGTAACAAACAAAAAGTATTTTACGATGCTTGCTGATTCCTTATTCTCTGATATTCGTATATAACATGGTAAAGTTTTATTTCCAACGAAAATATGAATTGACACATTATCATTGCGAATCACAAACAAACTTGGATCAAAATTTGCTTTGCCAGTGGATAGGACACAGAGGGTGATTTTCTTTAATGGGGCACAGGAAAAGGTGAGGAGTTTACAAATTTAAATTACATAACCTTAACTCACCTTGGAATGAGATTCAAGTTATGTGCACAGAAATCCCATAGAACACGTCAGTTCGACATGCAGAATTAATGGTGATCTGTACCCAGAAATGTAATGATGCTGAAGGCTGTTACTTTGAATTGCTATCACATTTGCTCGAGAAAGTACATTTATGTTGCAAACCGGATATTAAGCTTTACATTTCCAGCAACTGAAATATGTAGAGAATGGCTTAAATTTCCTTAGATGTTTTAAAGTGTTTAATCTTTTGAGTTGCTCCACATCTATGTACAAAAGAGAATTCATTTTGATTAGTTTGTCACTCAACAGCAATTTCTTGCACATTATGACTAATAAGATTAGAACCTACAGTTCAAAATACATTTTGTATTCATTATTTCGATAATAGGAGGTAAGTGTGAAAAATTGAAAATTCAGTGAAAACAGAAGAGCATGAATAATTTCTATTTAAAGAAAAAAAAAAAAAAATCAGGATAAATTTTGTTTTAAAAAAATTTAAGAAAATTGAAAAAATGAATTATTGTAAGAAACAGAAATTTAAGCAACTTTCAGTAAAGCTGAATAAAGGGAGGGAGGGGGGAACCTTGATTAATTATCAAATAAAAATTTGAAAACTATTTCCCATTAGAATGAATTCATTGAATTCAGAAACATAGAATACCATGCCAAATATCAAACTTTAACACAAAGATGAATCTTTAGTTAAGTTTAAGTATTTATTAGCAATAAAAAGGAATTGGCCCATGTTTTTCCTAATTAAAAGTTTTGACAAATAATTTTGGCTCTCAAGATAAATTATTTAAACAGTTTTAAAAAAACCTTAGATGAATGTTCAAGTTATTCTGTAAGACGATTGATTCACATAAAAATCTATAAATTATGGCGAGAGGACATTTAATATTTTGGAAACAAATAATGTTTTATGCATTTGAACAAATGACACATTTTCAAAAACGACTTTAGCCCTTGAATAATTTTTTTATATAAAGTTCTTGCATCGGTATCTGATGAGGGAAAATCAATGTATGAGTGTGTTATTTTTATTTGGTCATTGTGTAGATGAAATTAACAATTGAAAACATACAATTGGAGAAAGATATTAAAAATGACATCGTTGCTTTTCTCAGAAAATCAAGCTGATAAATGTGAATTAATGGATTTTGGTGAATTCTATTTTTGACAATTCCAGAAGTAGTTTTTTTTCCTCAAGACAAAAATTGAACAGTTGAATTTTCCAATTAAAGAGGACTTACGAGATCAACTTTTTCCTTTACACTCCTTTTTAAGATTTTTGGTCTTGAACATTGATTTGCTTATATGAAGTTTCTTGCTGCTTTAAATGGTTGGTACTTATATAACATTTTTTAGTTGTGTATTTGCTTGATTTGTGCCATATGCTTTCTGAATTTCTTTGAGCAATGTATCATAAGTAATTTTCTTGTTTATAAAACGTTTACACAATTTCCGATATTTTAAACTTGGATTTAAAGAAATTTTAAGAGATGAATTATTTTGATGTTATTTTAACTGTTAATTTTGTAATGAAATGCTTTTCAAGAAACATTGAAACAATATAATAAGCAATTCAATAATTGATAAAGCTAACTTTTGTTTCAGGAGAAATTAGTGCTAAAGAGCATTAACAGCTTGAGATTTTGTTGAAAAAGCCTCAAATAGAAGCCTTGTGAGAAAAAGCGTCAAATATTTCAATGAATGCATTAATTCGTTCCTTAACTTGTTGCATTTCTTAGTTTCAAAATTTATTCCACATACTTATAAACTGTTAATTTTCATAACTGGGATTAGTGTAGGAAAGTTTTCAGATAAGAAACTATCAATAATTTGCTTTTACAAAACCAAAGAATACTGGTAACCATACAAATTTATTAATTTTTCAAACAATGTTTATAATGTATTCAATATTCTCTTAATTCAACTTATAAAAGTTTATTAAAAGAGGTTACTGATAATGATGTTTATATTGAAGACTTAAAAAATAATTTTCTAGCATTTTTTTTTTAACACAAAACAAACTTTGAACAGCAGATTTGTTTATAAAAATCCAGTAACTAGGGAATATATTAACAAAAAAGATTTGAATAATAATTTATATTTAAAAGTATAAGGTTTTTCAATTGCAATTTAAATTCGTTTTTAAATAAATATTGCATTTTTAATTATTTAATTCAAACTAATACTAAAAATCATATTTATATTAATAGACCAAAAGAGAGGGTTTGAACATTTGAAATTTTATTTTATAATTGAAAATTTCATAATAAAAAATCTTTAAACTTTTATTGCATTAAAAAAAATTAAAACTAAAACTAAAAGCTACTTAGGCGATTTTTAAATCATTTAAAATTTATCATTGAAATTACAGTTTAAAATTGCCTTGCCAAAGTAGTTGTTATAAAATAAAAGTTTTAGTTTCAATTTATTGTTTTTTAATGCAATTTAAATTTGAAAATTTCGTATTTAAAAACCTTAACTCTTTCAGTCTATTAATATAAATGTGATTTTTGGCATTAGTTTTCATACAATTATTTTTTGAAATTTGCTTTAAATAAAAACATCATTTACAGGATTTGTTCAGTAATACGAGAAATTATGTAGAACTGTTTTACTGTAAAAAATTGCTTACATTCAAATTTAACCCTTTCAATACGATTTTTGGCCAGTGAAGATATTTCTGTATAATTAAACTAAATGCGCTGTAAATAAGTAAAAGAACACGTTTACATAATTTCAGATTTTTAGAAAATATAGTATTTGAAAAAAAATGCCTTAGGACATATATATCCCTGTAGTAGCTTAAAAGTGAATACTTTTCGCACCAGTTATTTTTTTAACATTATCTGGGACTTATATATCCCCGCAGTATTGAAAGCTACATTGAAATTTCTTTATTTTGTATATTATAACAAACGTTTTGCCTTTTAATCACTTCTTTCACTTAAAATAAAAAAAGTATAATAGTAAAAAATTGTAATATTAACAGCAAAACTCCTTTTCTTTGTGAAAAAGAATATTGCTTACCGAAAAAAGAAAACATTTCAGTGAAAATATCCAAATATGCATATTAAACACTATTCATAACAGCCAATTAAAAAAGTAGTATTTAATATTTTTTTTAAAGAAGATTTAGATGGTAAATTTTAAATGCAGTGGGAAATTTTTTTAAGATGAAAATTATTTACTTGATTGTCCAACACTGCAATTTTGCTCATTTGAATATGTACAAATTAATTTAATTAAATATTTTAATAAAAATGAAACATATATTTAAGAGCACAAACTGGACAAACTGCACTAATTCTTTTTAAAAGAATTTATTAATGATAGATAACTGACAATCATATTTACAGAAATAAAGCTTGGCATGAAGAAACATTTTACACAGCTGCTTTATACAGTGATATTGGAGAGTAACATATTTTCACTTACTTGAATTTAGAGACAACACAAGTACAATAAAAAAAAAAGAAAAATCACTTTCATTTAAATAAAAACACATTTTCACAAAAACAGTTTATTTAAATCAATTAATAAAAATGAATATTATATGCAAGGCAAATCATTAATTATGGAGGGAAAAACTTGCAAATAAAATTAAACAAAGAATATTTTTGAAATATATAAAAAGCGTATAATAATGCAACTGAATTTTAAAATTTGTTATATGTTAGAAGTTTCCAAAATATTTAGATAAGAATTAATATTTTAAAAATCATATCTGAAAATATAAAATTGTCAAGTATTATTTTCCATAGAAATATATATAAAAATCTTATAAAAATGGATTCCTTTAAAGGATAAATTTGTAAACATTTAGCCAATTAGTATTTCATGCAGGAAAAATAAAATTTGAGCTTTTGCACCATATTTATACAAGTGTTTTGCAACAAGCTAGAAAGGACATATTAATCACTCATGAAGATATGAAATTATAAGAGTGTGGCACGTATTATTAGTAATGACAATACTAATACTATAAAGTCTCCAAAATGAATCTACAGTATGACACATTTTCTTTTTCTGCCAGGTTTCTTTGGCCCATTGCTCACCTTGTTATCTGACACTTTGAGATTTCTAATTTCTCGCATGAGGTCAAAGAAAACCTATTGAAGAGACAATAGTTAGAAAATTGTCAAAACATAAATATATTGTATATATCATAATTTCCAAAAGAAAGGGTATATTAGAGAAAAATAGTATAAATTTAAAATTGCAGAAATGGATTTTCATGACCATTACAATTGCAAAATATACTAGTCTTATACATAGCATATCAAAAAGTATATAAAAGGAATAAATAAAATGCATCAGAGATGAGAAATATTAAAAATTTATACAAACGTACATGTATTTATCCATTTAAAGAAACTTGTATTAAAAATTCTCATACTATGTTATAAAGAATGCAGCAACAATTTATTAAATTACTTTTGCTAACAAGTCATTACACAACAAGCATCTCACGTTTAGAATTAAATAATCTTGATTGAAAACAGAATCAAAATAATCCTTTTGTAGCCTATTAAGTCATTACATACTGCACAATCTCTTTACCTGTGAGTATAATTTTAAAATCCATGAATCCTGATATTAATGATATTGCAGATTTTAAAGTATTTCCTACAAATCTTGCAAATCATAGGTAGACTATTTTTATTTTTTGTAAGTGAATGATGCAGTAGAAATTCTGCAGTGCTAAAACTTTTATAGAGCCCAAGCACTTCAAAATTGCTGCTGTGATAAATAGCTGTTGATTTGAAAACACTTAATTACTGTTTGGTATATAAATAAATATGCATTAAACATATGAAAGTATTAGAGATCTACAATAAGAATTAAAAAAAACCACATTTATATGATCTTCAGGAAAAATCAAAAAATTTATACGAAAAAAACACATGATAGAAGTAAATAATTCAGCATAAACACAGATAATAAAACTGATAAAGTGTAAGATGATAAAATAGGTACAATTCTGTATTCATTAGACTTCTAGAACTGAATGTATTTGTTAAAAGTTAAGAGCAATTCCTATGCAAATAATAATTTTGCAAAAAGAGCTATTAAAATTAAAATTGAATTTATTCACTATAAAAGGCGAACAATCCATCAAGCGTTTTAATTATTGTTAAAAAGTTTGACTTGATTGTTTGCCAATAAAAATAGACAAAAAAGATACAAGTCAAAGCAAAGCTTTAATCAATCAAAAAGCTTCAATTATGTTATTTCAAAATTGATTTTTACCAGTCATTTATTGATTGGTTCATGAACACAAAAATAGAATATATTCATAAAGAGAAAAATATTATGTGGGAGTATATAAAGAGAGAAATTTATTAAAAAGCATATTTGAAAGATTATAGAATTTTATCATTCAAAAAAAAAAAAATAAATAAATAAATAAATAAAAAAAATAAATAAACACACTCTACAGAAAGGAAATATTTAAAAATTACCATAAAAAAATTTCTGGAATTATATTTTTCTAAATTATGTAAAATTTTACGGATATTTAAAATACAAAGCTTATTTATATAATGAAATGATGTGGTTTATCAAAGTCATGACACTCTCAAATCTAAAGTATGATAAATTAATCTAGGAGAATTTTCATATGATTCACAATTATTATGAAATTGATAATAGGTTATAATTGATAATAATAATAATTAACCGTTCTAAGATAAATAATTCTGTATTATCTGAAATAATCATATTTCATTTGATCAAAAGAAATTTGCACACACAATTATTTTTCAGAACAGTCTATGTGATTTGTAGCTATTACTATCTCAAGGTTGTTTGTGTTTTATGTAAAAAAAAAAAAAAAAAAAAATAATAATAATAATAATAAAAAATAAATAAATTATATATACATATATATATAATATTAATTTTGCGTTTTTTCAAAAAAGATTAAAAAATTTTTCATAAAAAATTGTAATAAGAAATATTTGAAAATAAATCTCTCTTATTAGTTTTATATTATCAGTATTATAAAGGAGTCAATTACAATGAAAGTTTAATTTTATGGAAAATTATAATAATAAATTAATTAAATAGAAATTTTACTTCAAATTTTGACAAGAATGGATTAACAATTTCATAAATATCATTCAATCTTATTATAAATACAAGAAAAAATGTTACGGAATTAATATTTTTACTGATTAAGATTGCTTTAAAATATATAAATTTTATAATTAATATGTAATAAGACAATTTTTATATTAATTTTTAATACATTATTAAATTTTTCTATAAAAATATGCGAAAAATTTAAATGCATATTTACTTAAATTTTTTTATTTAAGTTAAGGCACTGTCAAACATTAGTTCACATAAAATAATGTCAAAATACACAATATATGATATTTTATAATCTAATGACTAATTTTTATTTATTTACAGTGTAGCTTTACAGAATATCAACTAAATGGAAAGAAGACTCCACTTGTTCTATTTTTAAAAAAAGTACATAAACATCTACCATTAACCAAATTTATGTCTTTTGACAAATTTGTGAAAAAAACCAAAGAAAATACTAAAATCTACCATCGTTTAGATGGCATAAAACAGTAAAAAAAAGAAAGAAGATCTGAAGAAATGGTTGGTTTGGAATCTCCACCAAACTGATTTGATTTTAAATGACTGAGAGATATTTTTAGTAAAATGAGATATAGGATTAAAATTTATAACCTTCCCTCATAACTATTTATAATAAAAAGAAGTCTATGTCAAGTAGACAATTTTGTTATTCAATTTACTGTTTAGAAAGTGCATTAGAGACAGTGGATTATACCAAAGGGAATAGGTTACTACAAATGTTGGCCTATGCAGATGGCACTGATATTAATGGAAGCTCGGAAAAAGCTGCAAAAAATGCTTTTTCAGCACTTGAATCTTCCATCACAAAAGTGGGTCTCACTGTTAATGAAGACAAAACCAAAATCATCCAAGCCTGACCCTTTATTGTACTTTCTTTGTAACCCTATGTACATAAATGGTTACATATTTGAAAAAATTTATCAATTTAAATACCTCCTTAAAGCAGAAATTGATAACAGAATTTAAATGGATAATAAATGTTACTTTGGAAGGAAAAGGCAATTAAGGTCTAAACTAATCAGCCACAAAACTAAATTAAAAATTTATAAGGTAAACTAAAAATTAACAAGACTTATTTTACTCTATGTTAGTGAAACTTGGACACTAAATAAAGATACACAATGATTACTGGATATGCTCCAAAGAAAAATCCTCAGAACTATATTTGCCCTAGATACAATTTTGAACTGAATAGGATTTATAGACAACCGCAAATCACAATTACACAAATCATCTGTAATAACTGATTAAGATTGCTTGGCTAGTTAGGAGAAGCTCACAAGATAAGTTTACAAAAATCAACATTTATAAAAACCTGAGGGATCCCAGGTTAAAGGAAAACCACCTAGTAGATTGTCGGATGATATAGAAGGAAACCCAAGTATTTAAAAAAATCAAGAATTAGAGAAAGTCACTAATGATAGAAGATAAAGGAAACCTGTGATTTAGACAACCAAGGTCTATAATGTTTGTAAAGCAATTTACAGAATAAATTAGAAATTTGTAAAACACAGTTCATTTGACTGCTTAATCAACAGTAAAATTTGTGCAGTGAAAGAAATGTGTCATGGAATATATAAAAAAAAAATTCAAACCAATACTTATTATTATTATTATTTCACCCTAAGTTTTAAAACCATATTTTTACTTTTAAAGCTATTATACATTCAAAAACTTTTAGTTATAGAATCAATTAAAAATATACCATGTTTATCTACTATTTTTTTTAAAATAAATCTTACATTAATTATTTTTATTTTCTAGATAAGATAGTTTCATTATTGAAAAATATATGAAGAATTCATTTAAAAAAAAAAAAAAGTTCTTTCCTGATACCAAAGTATATATTTTTAACACATGAAGTACAAATCTAAATCTAAAAAAAAGAAAGAATCTAAATTTGCCAATAATACCAAATTTTTAGATTTTAAAAATTTCCATGAAGAAATAAATTTAAATAGCATGACTTTTTAGGAAAGTACTGATTGCCAATTTAAAAGCACTATAAATAATTTGAAAAATTAAAATAATTGTATATTTTTTTTAAAAAAATTTTTGTTATTGGTTGCAATTTTAACTATGCAATACTAGACTGAAAAATTACTAAATAGTTAAAACAATATTATCATAAATTTTAGAATTATTTAAATTGTTATTTTACTTCACACAACACCATAATAAAATCAATCTATACAAATAAAGAACTTAAATAATTTACCCTATCAACATTACTCCTAGTTTTAGCAGATGTTTCCACATAAGGCACATTCCATTGTCTGGCTCTTGCTTCAGCTTCTTCTACAGACACTTGTCTTTTATCTTCTAAATCTGCTTTGTTCCCAACAAGTAAGAATGGGATAGGAATATTCACATCTCCTTTCACACGAAGAATTTGCTCTCTGCATGATTAAGCAAAATCAATTAAATAATGTATACAAATTTCAAATAAATAATTAAATGAAAAAATTTTGTTGATTTCAAGAAATTCATCAAATAGAAATTTCAATAATTAAAGTTTAACATGACTTATATCAAATTTTGTTAAATATATTGACAAGGCAAATTGGCAAGTTTATTGCTTTATAATCTCGTTTGACACACCAAGGCTAAATTGACCAGCACTTGGTTAGATATAGTATCTTTTAAAACATCACATTTTAACATTTATATATATACATATAATTTTATATATACAAATAAATATACATATATATTTATATATATACATATAAAAAAAAGACATATGATTAAAAAAATATTTGCTATTTAAAAAAATTAGGTTAAATTTAAACTAAATTTAATTTTATTAAATAGTAAAAGAACATTCTTTAATTAAAAAATATATATAATGCAAACAATTTCTCAAATATCATTTAAAAAGTTATAATAAAAAGTAACTCCATACAAATAGTAAAAATTATTTAAAGTAACTCCATACAAATAGTAAAAATTATTGCAAATGTGAGTATTAGCAACAGTCAATACAACATTAATGATAAAATTTCTTAGAAATTATGGCATAATGTTACATTTGCAATTTGTATAAAAAGTATTGATTATAGAAATTAATATTAGGTATTTCCATATATATATATATATATAATGCCACAATTTTATTTGACAACACAATAGACAACATTAGTTGTGACGTCATATTGTTTCCAAACATTTGCTGTTATTAAGAGTCATTTATCATTGAAACTGCCATAGACTTAGGTGATAGATTTTTAAATTGTTATTTTTGAAATTGATATTCATTATTTAAGGATAACGTGTTTGTTAAAACTTTTAACCTTTTGTTTGCTTAACCTTTGATTCTCGCCAAATTGTAGTCACAGTTAATCACCAAGCTGGGCTTATTTCCAATCGTATTCTGGTTGCAACAGAACAACTTATTGTTCTGTACCAACAAAAATCACCAATAAAATCGATAGCCAAACAAAAATCTCCAAGTTTGTCAAGAAGGCACTCTTAAATACAATATTAAACAAATGTTTACATTGTATTTGTTTGGAAACTTGATGTCACACTAATGTCGTCAATTGGCATTTTAATTACCAAAACTAGCAAAATAATTTAGTTTTAGTTAAAAGTATCCAATATTAAGCAATTAACTATTTGTCTGTTTCAAGGGAAACAATGTGATAGTTGATTATAGAAATTGTATACCACATTGATCAATCAACGAATATTTCTATTAAAGGAAGAATAAGCATTTTAAACTTCTATAACTGAAACAGTAACATTTTGTAATGCTGAAATTAGGTATCTCAACTGTTTTCGGACACAACAACAATGTTTATCAACATTATTAGGAAATTTATAGGTAAAGTTGAAGAATAATTCATTTTAAAAATGTAGATTCAATGATTTCACAAGCATGTTTTAAAACTTAATTATGTTCATTACATATTGTGATTATATTTTAAAGTTTAAATTGGAAGAATGATTTATATATACAAAATTAATTAGATCAAAATATATACATTATTTTTGAATTTAAATAAAGCTGTAACACTTTTCAATATTATCTAATTTAGTAAAATACCAAAACTTTTTGTAGCCAAAGGAATATTTATAAATATATCTATCATTATTACATAGACATTACTATCAATTAGTCATAATTTTATAGCATACAAATTTTTCCACTGCTTCATCATTTTTTTTCACAAGTAAATAACCCTTTCCATGTCTCCAACATTTTATTTCTTATTATAATGCAACCTATTAAGTATGTAAAATTAAATACTATATTTTATAGATATTAAATTTTTTTTTGCAAATTTCCATAATCATTAATTTTAACTACAGTTAACTCATAAGAAAATACTATATTATTTTTAAAATCAAAAATCTAGCAATCAGTTTTAAAGAACTAATTAACACATTAGCATAAGAATATCAATTTTAAGGAAACAAATTTTATTTTAATTGATTTGATTAAATGCACTGAACAATGGTTAGACACAAATAAGGCAAAATTAGCATATAAATGCATATTTACATGAAAATTTATTTAACTTAGCTTAGAGAAAAGAAACATCAATACAATTTTAAATAAAAGTTTCAAAATATTTCAATTTTTATTGCAGTATTTTCTTTAAAATGTAATTAAGTGTTGATAACAATCACCAACTTTTAGGGGATAAAAAAGCATAGACGATTGCCATTAAAGAGCTATGGTTATTTCTTTGATCATTTAACATTCAAATTTTTCCATTTGTCTATCCTTTCATTTTGCAATAATTACTAAAGTTCTTTCATATTTTTTCATATAAAGGACTCAACTTTACATCAACAATATAAAGTATGTACTCCTATCCATAAATTTACGACATTCAATAAAATATTTCCCTGTTATGTAAATTTGATTATTTAAGCTAATTTAAATAATATGTAGGCAAAAACTTGGTTTAAGATTATTTCACAGTGGAGTTATTTTTACAAAAAAATTTTGTACTAAAAAAACATGTAAGAAAATTTAATGTTTAAGTTTTAGATTTTATCAACATAGGATTTCATACACAATTTTTTTTTTAATAATCATATCCAATATCTAATGAGGAATATTTCTACTAAACCAATTATCTAAATGGTTGAAAATGCTCTAAAATTTAATAAGAAACTACTTCAGTTTGATGACATGACATGACTTGCAATATCTTGTTTGAAAGCATGAGGTTCATGTATGTTTAGAAATTGGTTACTAAAACTGAATATTACCAAGTTTAAATCAATGATTGACTCAGTTTGGTCAGAAAACATAGTCCATACAAAAAAGGATAGTAAAAAATTTAAAACATTTATTAGATTTTGCTGCCAAAAACATACAAACTATTAAACATTTTTTTATTTATTTCTCTTAAAAGCTTCTCAAAACGAGGCTATTCCAACTCTTTATTCAAAAGAATTCAGTAAAATTTTTGAAGTTTAGAAAATTTAATTTCACACATTAATTCAAAATTCCAAATAAATCTCCCATTGAGTTTATAAATAATGATTTTAAATACATGATCTTTAAGAAAATAGGAAATAATTACTTATACCTAACTAGCAAATTTACAAAAAACTAACAATTACCTAAATTCAGAAGTAGCAGAAAAACTGTCATGCTCTGTAATTGAGAACACACACAAGAATCCTTCCCCAGACCTGAAGTAGTTGTCTCTGATGGCAGCATAATCTTCTTGACCAGCAGTATCTAAAATATCGATCCCTACTTCTTCTCCATCTAACATCACAGTTTTGCGATAGGAATCCGCTTTGGTGGGTTCATAATCTTCAACAAACTATTTGAAGGAATTAAAATAAGCAAAAATAATAAACTAATTTTGAAAACATACATATATTTTGCAGAATTATATTCTACTAAATTAACATATGCAATATTAACTGAAAATCGAACAGATACTTTGGAAATAAAGAAAGCATTGATTTTGTAATACAAACTTGAAAATATTGAAATCCAGGGCAAAAAATACAAAATAACTGAAATCAGTATTATATATATATATATATATATATATATATATATATATATATATATATATATATATATAATCAATATTTTACTATCTAAAACATCGATGTGCAGAAGACACCAGGAGCCAATGTTCTTAAAAATCGGAAGTTTGTAAAATAGAAAATTAGGAGCTAGATTTTAAAATTATTTCCATTTTAACAAACTATCTCTTTATTTATAATGAGAGATAGTTTGTTAAAATGACAATAGTTTTATTTTAAAGCCCTTTTCATATTAAATTACTCTAACAACACTTTATAAATAAAATGCTATTAGAAAGAATAATCTAATATGCTCTATACACAAGAAACACAAAATTCCTACTATCTCTAATAATTTTATTGACGTTATCTTCCGTTTCAAAACAAATTTAGAATACTTTTTTTTTTCTTTATTTGATGCTCGAAATTATTTGACAAATCTTTTTCCTAAAAAATATACCTGAATATTATTTATACATTTGCTTGATTTGAAGATGGTCGTAGTACTTTTCTGATATCTGTGAAAGTTCGTTTTCATTATGTTCTCAATCATTTAATATTATTCGAAAGTTGTCTCTTCTCTTACGCACACGCGTACAAATTACATCGGAATCCATCCATATTAAAAAAGTTCCGAAAAGAAATTCCGAGCAGCAACGGAATTCTTTGTCGAAGTTCATGGATGCGGAACTTATTTTCACTCAAGTCGCCAGGTAAAAGTTCTTAGTTACCTTGAGTTA
>JAPDSC010035869.1:0-37381 GCA_026290005.1 Latrodectus geometricus
TGCAATGGGAGTGCTAGGGTCTAGAGATATTTCATCGTCCTTATGCATTCCAATTTTATCTTTCCCACTGGCGTAAAAGTTTAATAAACAATAATTAAACTTTGATTCACATGCCGTTTCTACTAAACTTTTAATATTCAGCAAAAGAGGTGTCCATGGTTGAACAGGAACACTTATTCCTGAGAATGCATATTTCAGCGAACAATCATCTCCGAAGGCGCACAATTTTCTTGAAGGAGTAAAAATGTTTCCTTTTACTTTCAAGGGATACTGGCAAAAATCATAAGTACTCGTTTTATTAAATAATTGCTGCGAGTCCTCGTCGTTTACAAAATTTTTAATGTATTTATTTTCTAAAGCCATTTTATTTTATTTTAAAATCTACAAACGTACTTCACACTCAAAATCTCAAGTCGAAATGAGTTATCACACGTTACTCTTATCTTACAATTGATTAGAATGTTCCCAGAGTTGAGTTATACGGATACTTCTCTAGTCATTTCCTTAAATCTGATTAGTCGAAAGATATTTATTATCAAAAAGAGCAACAGGACCGAGGTGCCCTTTATGATTCACACACGCAATGAGTCTTCTTCATACTTATCTTATCAGTTTTAAAAATGCTAATAGTTCAAAGACATTTTATCAGTAAAGAGAGAAAGAGGGGAATGTATTACTGTTTATGATTCACACACGATATGATGCTGTTATCGCTCAATAGTTACATCCATAGTGTTTAGTTGCTTTCCTACTTCTCTTATCAATTTTTAAAATTCTGATTGGTTTGAAGATATTTGTAAAAAAAGATTGGCAACACTTCCACTTGTGTTGTATTAAAAGGTGTAGTTATTAGAAAATAGCATTCTTTCATGCGTACTGTTCCGATTGAGAAGTTTCTTCAGTTTTCTACTCGCTTACCTTTATAAAAATGGCTTCTAATCAGCAAAATAGTCAAAAGTCAGTTTCAGGACAAGCCTCTGATTTTGACGGATGAGGAAGCAAGTTATTTTTTAATACTATGTTTAACATTTATAAGAGTTAATGTGTAATATTAACATAAACTTTCTTAAAAGATTTATAACTTTGATAACTAAAATGAAACTTAGAAGAACTGAACTCAATAATTTTTAACAAAAGCAGAATCGTAGAAAATTCAAAGTTAATTATAATAAATGTATTGAAATTTCTTATGTCTAAAAAGTAAATTTTATTTGCTTTTCTAGTTCATCGATTTTGGTATACCTTATGACGATCTAAATATCATTGTAGATGCTGCTGAATAAGTTGATGAGTGGGCTAATGCCCAACCTGATTGGGACATTAATACTTCTCTCATAGTTTTAAATCCAGCTTCGCAAACTATCTCTAGCAGTCAAGTAGTGCAGCCTGAACCAAGTTATCAAATAACTCATCCAAATGTAAGTAATTTTTAATTGTATTTTTAAAGCACAATTTTTAATTTTCATGTTGTAATTCTGTGTTGTTAATTTATTAACCTTAGCATGTAGGTCACAATTTATTAATTTTCAAATCCATCAAATATCGTACAAAATAACTGTAAAATAATGTATGGAAATAGAAGTGTGTTTGGGAGCTATATAATTGAAATTGTTACACATTCAATATCTAGAATATTATACCTTTGAAACAGATTTTCTGTAGATCAAAAATGTGAACTAAAATGTATATTTCAATTCGATTAATCCATGATTTTTCAAGTAAATTATTAATTTATAAGAAACTGAATGTATTTTTCAATAGAAATATTATTAGTATGCTTAAATATTTTAAACATACAGTTTTATGTTTACTGTTATCACATTTTACATAATTTTTTTTAAATAATAGGAATTCCTTCATTTATATATGTATATATATATAAAATAATAATTCCTTCATTTATATTATTAAAGTAAGTATAGTAATTCATTAATAAATGTATTGTATAATGAAATAAAAGTATCTAAAAATTAAATTTTCTTTACGGTTTAAAAATCATGACATTTATAACTTAAATGTTTAGACAGGTGAATAACACAAATAGTTATTATGTTGATATGAAAATGTTTATAGATAAGCATTTTTTTTACATGTAATTTCATTTAGCACATATTTTTAATATAGAATGATCCTTTATTAATAAAGACTTATATTTTCCAAATATCCGTTGAATATATAAAAAATTAGAAATATTTTTCAAATTCAATCTTCTCAGTAATTAATATTATTCTTTTAACAAATTTTGTGAACATAATTTTTAACAGTGTTTAGTTCTATTCATTCAATTTTTAGTATTTTTGTATCCATATATAAGTAAAAACAGTGTTAGATCTAAATATTCATTCGAGATAAATGATGATTTTGTAGGTTTGTCATATCTGTTGAAAGACTTTCACCCTAAAGCAAAATTTAAATCGCCACATGAAAATTCACATGGGAGAAAAATCTTTTGTATGTAATACATGTTCGAAAGCCTTTTTAAGGAGAAGTAACTTGAATCAACCTATATTGAACACAGCAGAACTCCTGGAACACATAAATGTGAATCCAGCTCACAAGTGTTTAGAAGAAAATCTGATTTGATGAGTCATGTTCGCTCTAGTCACTCGAAAAAGAGAAAACAACAGAAGCCCCATCCTATTACTAAAAGGAAGAAACCCTATAAAAATAATGTTCTTGACGTATTTAGCACACACACATTTTTGCCCAATGACGTTAATCAACGTAATATGCTTAAATTTTATGATGGTACGCATCAATTAAAGAAAAATTAACTAAAGAGATTGAAAGAAAATCTGGCGTTAAATGGAATGTTAATATGAAAGTTGCAATGGTACGTACTACATGAGATGGAGATTTAGATCATGTAAGTCCTTATTTCCGATCTGACTATATTATTCAGTTCGTAGAAGACACGATTGAGGAAAGCTAATTTGAAAATAAATCTGTTGAGCAGTATACAAAGCTTGGATCTGGGTAAACCCTAGAAAAAGTTAATCATATTGAATTATGCTTTGCAAAATACCAACCACTCGCTGCAAGCTCGTACATTCCCTTACCAAAGAAATTGGTTGATAAAAAAGCAGTTTTAAATGTTCATAATGATCATAAATGTCTTGTGTGGTCCATTCTTGCACACAAGTTAAACATTGATAAAAATAATAATCCTAATCGTGTAAGCCATTATTTACCGTACGAAGATGACATTAAATTGGGTGATGTTTCGTGTCCCGTTCCCGTGAGTAAAATCTCCATCATTGAGAAACTTAATAATATTCGTATCAGCGTTTTTAGTTATGAAGACTAAATTTTCCCATTTACATCTCTCCTCACGAGGAAAGAGAATGTATAAATTTGCTTCTCATATCGAATGAGGATGCTATACAACACTTTTGCTTGATACGAAGCTTTCAAGATAGATGGGAGATGTTACGAAGCATAATGGTAAAACACATTACTGCTATTGGTGTCTCCATAGGTTTTATAAGGAAGGAAATTTAAAAGAGCACCTTAGATTTTGTAATGATATGACCCCACAACACATCAAGATGCCGCAGCCAGCCAGAAAATAATATCCTGAAGTTTAAAAATATTAATTACCAGCATGTTGTGCCATATGTAATCTATGCGGACTTTGAATTATTCATTATTCCAATTCATTCATCAGAATATTGCAGTCAAAACGATTTCACGTAGAAAGTAGCTTTTCATGAAGCATGTGGATATGCGTACGTTGTTATTGGTCATGATGGGAAGAGTGTGACGCCACCTGTTGTCTATCGAGGACCTAATGCTGCCACTCACTTTGCTCAAAGAATCATCGAGGAGAAAGATGAAATAACAAAGACATTTTTGAATGTTGTTCCAATTTTTATATCTTCTCAACAGGAAACAGGTTTTCAATGTGCAAAATATGTAATAAATTCTTGTGGAAAGATAGAGTTCGTGATCATGACCATATAACCGGTCAATATAGAATGAGAAAAATAATTCCTGTGGTATTTTATAATCTAAAAAATGACGATTCTCATTACATTATTAAAACACTGGGTGATCGAATCTAACCTTTTAGCTGAGAATAACAGATAAAATTCCGTTTCTTCTTCGGAAAGGGGTCTATCCATATGAATATATGGATAGTTTCATAGAAATTTTCAGAGACCTCTCTACCACCAATCACAGCCTTTCACTGTTCCTTAACAGATGAAAATACCCCTGAAAAAGATTATGAACACGCAAAAAAAGTGTGGTCAGTATTTCAAATACGTGATTTGGGAAATTATCGCGACCTTTACGTCACTTGTGATGTTCTACTATTAGCAGATGTTTTTGAGAATTTTAGGAAACTATGCCTTAAGTATTATGAAATAGATCCTGCTCATCTTCTCTGCACCTGGTCTGGCATGTCTGAAGATGACGCAACAACCCTTAGAACTAATAACGGACATTGGCATGCAATTGCTTGTCGAAAGTGGTATTCGTAGTGGGATATTCGTTATTTACAAGAGACATGCTGTTGCAAATAACAAATATTCACCCAAATATAATCCACTGGAATCAAAGTACATTATGTACTTAGATGCTAACACAACTTATATGGATGGGGACTTATTAAAATGGTCAAGCTCTACCATATGGAAAATTGGAATGGTTCTATCCAGATCTAGTGAGTACGAACTGGATATTAGGAATTCCAGAAGATAGTGAAGAAGGATGATGCTTGAGGTAGACCTCAAATATCCGAAGGAGCTACATAACCATCACAATGATTACCCACTTGCCCCTGAAAAGATGAAAATAACTGAAAATATGTTATCCCCAGCTGCTGTAGAAATGATGAATTCTCTCAAAAATCAAAAGTTTCATGAGTACGAGGAACTAATTCCAAATTTAAAAGATAAAAGTAATTTTATCACTTATTATAAAAATCTTCAATTGTATCTTTCAGTAGGCTTGCAGCTAGTGAAGGTGCATAAAGTTCTCAAATTTCGTCAGAAAGCTTGGTTTAAGCCCTACATTGAGTTTAACGCCGAAAAAACTTCTCATCTGCTTTTGAAAAGGATTTCTTCAAGTTGTAAAACAACTCGGTGCATGGTAAGACTATGGAAAATTTAAGGAAATCTAGAGATGTACAGCTTGTAAATAGTGAAGAAAAAGCAAAGAAGTTGGTAGCGGCTCCCAGCTTTCGTAATTTTAAAATTTTTTCAGAAGATCTTGTGGGAGTTGAGTGGTTGAAATCATCCATAGTTTTAAATCACCCCACATATGTTGGTTTTGTTATTTTAGAATTAAGTCAAGTGCTTATGTATAAATTTCATTACCATCATATCAAGAAAATGCACGGAAACAGAGCAACATTATTTACCGACACTGTTTCTTTAACATATGAAATTGAAAAAGGATTTGTATATAGAGACATGCTTCATCAAAGCGAAATATATGACACTTCTGACTATCCTACAAATCACTTTTTATAAGTCCAACAAATAAAAAGAAGATAGGAGTTTTTAAAGATGAAACAAATTCAGTGCCTATACAGGAATTTATAGGGTTACTAGCAAAAATGTACTCATTAAAAACCCTTGAATATGAAAAAAGAAAAGCGAAAAGTTCAATTATTAAAAAAAAATGAAGCACGATGAATATAAGAAGTGTTTAGAGGAAACCACATTCAAGAAAGCAAAACAGTTCAGAATTGGATGTCAAAACCATCAACTTTACTCTATAAGACAAAAGAAAGTGGCTCTCTTCCCCTTTGATAAGAGGTTCATTTTAGAAGATGGGGTAAACACTCTTACCTATGGGCACAATAAAATATAAGATGTAGCATGCAGAAAGAAATATTATAGAGGTAAGTGTATATTTGTCATTAAGTGGTAATATGTACAGGATGAAGAAAATTGTGGAGACAGATGTGAATTCTGTCGGGTGGTGGTGGGCCACAATTTATAAATATTTTTTAAATGTGCTCCAAAAACTTCAACCTATTAAAAATTCTATAATTATTTAAAAGGTCCTTGATTTCTCTTAATAATTTTAAGTTTAGAAAAAATTTCATGTCTCTTAAAAATATCTATTATCCTAAAGATTTAAGGAAAAATTCACTCCAATAGATGGCGGCACTATTTTCTCAGACTAAGTTTTCTAAGTTTCTTATCTTATCATTCATACCATTTATCGTATAGAATGACCATCTCTTGTGCGAAGTGGTTATCAGTGTGGAAGTGACTCACCTAATCCGCAATCCACGTGCTGCTGAAATTATCAGTGGGGAGGTGAATCCCCTAATCCGTAATCCGTGTGATGCTTAACTCTCATTTTCGTTCTACTGAGACATCAAACGTTAATAAAAATCGTAACAAAACAAAGTGGTAAATGGTTCTGTAAAATCTGAGTTTGTGCCAAAATTGAAATTAGTTTTCTCATTTTCAGCACTCTAATTATGTAAGCAATTAAAGTGCTGAATTAGAAACTGATCGTCACGTTTAGAGACAGTATTAGTTTTTTGGAGCTCCAGTACAAAAGTTCAATCTTCAGTAGAATAAGTGTATCCGAAAAACTAGTAATAATTTATTAATAAATTTGAAACAGTAAAAAAAAATCATAATTCCTAACTTATGCGAGAGAAGAGAAAAAGCAAAAATATTATCTTTAATTTTTTTATAAAAAATTAAAGCCAAGTGATTATGGGACCTGGTGTTCATGTTGACCTGGCTCAATTTGTACCTTCTAGGTGTAGAACTACAATATTAACATTGTTCTCGGTCTTTTTTTATTCGCGGCACTAAAAACATTTTAAGATTGATTGGCATCTTCGCTATTTATTCATTGTCTATAGCTGGTAGGTTGCTGTAAAACTTTTGCCTTATCTAAAAGAAGAAATTGTAGTCATACAGAGGTCACGCAAGATAGTGTCATTCTGAAGTACCATGAAGCCTTAGAAATTATTCTTACTTTGGATAGATTGAAGCTTCTTTAGATAAGTCAGCTGCTACTCTAAAGACTTGGCAGTCGTAACTGACCCACTGGGTGAAACACATTGATCTATACAAAAGTAAATTTTTAAAATTTAGTTCTTGCCCGTATTCTATCATTGGGTATAAAACTGCCTGTGTCGAATTAAATTTTTTATTTATCTTCATAAAGTGAAGTTACTATTTTATCTAAAGTTAATCCTAAAAATTCTATTTATTTAGATCAAGGGAACTGTTTGGTTAATAATTTTAGAATTACTCAGCATTTTATATCCTTTAGAGAAAACATTTTCTTTGGTTTTTCTAACGTTTAATTCTACTTTCCATGCATTAAACCAAATGATATGTTCATTTAAGGTATTAACAAATAATTCTTTAATTTTAATTAATATGACGGTAATGTCTACAAAGAGTGCCAATATTGTATTTGATTGTTTTAGGATGTCATTTATATAATAAAATTATCATGGGTCTCAATTTTAGTTATTTAAATAGGATAGAATTAGTGTAATTAAATTGCCCGAAAACTAGAGAAATTTATAAATTAGACCATTAATCTAAATTTTAAGCTTTTGTGACATCTAGAAATACTGCCTCTGTATTTCCTTTAAGCTTAAATCCCTCATATATATTTTCTGTAATTCTTAATGATTGGTGTATTGTTGATAGCTTGGGTTGAAACCCGAATTGCTTTAGTTTCAGTATTTTATTTAAGGTAAAGAGTTCTCATTTTATCTAGTATTATGTCTTCTGCAGTTTTTCTTAGTGAGGATAACAAACTTATTGTTCAAGAATATCTGGATTGTCATTTACGAATATTCTTAATTCTGAAATTTTATTTTTTAAACCGTTGCTGTTCTAGTGACAAATTTAGAAACCTTTTATTTTATTATTAGTATTGATTAGGTTTCCTTTATTTTGCATAAAGTTAACTAAGTTAAAAAGTTTCGTCTGTTTATCTATGCTTTTAAGTTTTCTCCTAACCCATTACTTACATTACAGAATCTCGCATTAATTTTCTTAAATTACCAAATGTATTTTCATTACTGTTGTTACTAATGACACTTTGTGAAGCCAAGCTCGCCCTTCAGTGACTGGGTGAATGAAGTCAGAAAGAGCCTTCGGTATAAAAATAGGGCATCCCTTACGAAGGTGGAAGTACTTTTGCTGAAACATAGAGCACCATCTGGGTCTTCCAGTATAGAGATAGAAAGGATTTTTTAGGAGGAATTTTTTTAGATTAGTTTTTACGGAAAAACAAATCATATACATTAAATACATTAGTAACAGTACATGATGCACAAGAATTACGATACAATCATTTACACAAAGAAACAAGTATTAGTAGCATTTAAAATATAAACATATTAGATCTGGGAATAAAAGATTTTGAATTAAATTCCAAATCATCAATATATAGAACATGCAGGTACGAGAACATTAAAGAAATAGTATCAGAATAGGCAAATCAATGTCATAAGAGGGATCAGTAGTGGAAACTAAGGAATCAGAATAAATACAAGGAAGATCAACACTATTACAAGAAGCAATCAAAACTAGACAAACAAAAAATAAATTTTGTATTTACCTCAAAGTACTAAGACTTCAGCACTTATCTTGTGGATGTACTTCTGGTAAGAAACCATATTAGCAACCTTCTGCGGGTTGTCAAAAACAAAGATTGAATCCTGGCAGGCTAATTCCATCTCATGCCAGATTGCACAAACCTGGCATTCTGCATAGAGAACCTCAGTCTTACTGCTTGACGGCTGCTCTAGCGATGACAATCATCGCTGGAGTTCCTAGCGAATCAGTTGACAAGCCTCGCTTACATCATCCTCAATAACAAACATTCTCATCTTATCTGGAAAAAAACTTTCAAACCCATTTCGCTGGAGCACTTGTAACCAAACAAACCAGTCTATTTCTAGAAGAACACTAAATTATTTCACCAGTGCTGAGTGCGTTAAAGAATAAGTTTAAATTACAGTGTCACATTTATTTAAACACAATCACTTAAAAATACTAGCATATCCACGGACACCGAATCACATACGCGGTTACATTAGCATAAAAAAATCAGGTGCAATTTTTTTTTTCGGTACAGATTTTATCAGATTAATAAATCTACAAAAAATTAATTATGCTACATAAAAGAAAGTAAACGTATTGATAAGAACAATCGCAAGCTTTTAAAAACTAAGAGTGTCTAATCTTAGAAAAAGCTAAATGTTCAAACTTGAATGGCAAAGAAACTAATAAAAATGAAGTAACTCAAAATGTAGATTAAGGAAACATTGAAAATGTGTGCTTTGTTTATTAAGAAATACATCACTGAACTAGAAATTATGAGTGAGATCACTAGCCTTTTTAATTACATGTGCAGATTTACATTTTGCGTGATGTACTGCTAAAATGCATAAAAACAATTATGGTTTGTAGATAAGAGGAAATAATTACTATCAAATATATTGTCACATCAAATTACTATAAAACAGGAAATGTGCCTGCTACTTTAATATTTAATTATAGTTACAGATTGATATGGATAATCTCACGAAATTCTCATAAAAAAAAATTGCGATTTTTTTTTTCTAGTTGACTTATTTGTTTCTATTTTCCCTTTTGGCTTGGTGACGTCTCTACTCGGCCAAATATATTATTTCGTTTTCCTTTCAGCATTTAATAAAACTTACATTTTTTAAAATACTGTGGTTTGGTTGAAGAAATGGACTCTGGTCTTTATAATGGTTTGAATATGATTGGTTTGAATTTTAAAACTATCCAGATTGTACTATTGGTGACTTCAGTAGTCTTGAATATGTATTTTGTTGAAACCAGATGATATCTAATTGTCTCTTACTGACAAAAAATTAACTACATAGAATAGCATAACTTTGTAAGAAAGAAGATAAATAAGGTTAAATAATTAAGATTATTTATTAATACTTGAGGAATATTTTTAAAAATAAAAGTTATAAGTCTAGGACACGTATGAGCTCTTTCTTATAATTTTTATTAAAAATGAAGATTTCTTAGTACTTCAAATATATTATTTTTAATAATCATTAAACATTATATTTTAATCTTTATGCCCGATAGAAAATACAATTTGTTTAAGTCCAATATAATTATGTAAGAAGAATAACAAAGATTGTACTGCATGAAAAGTTTTAGTTAGTGTTAGTTATTGTAAGCAATCAAGAACCTAATTCTGATACTTAATACTTATAAAATTAAATTTCAATATGACTTATGATTTAATTATTGCATATTATAAAAGCACAGTTTTGAGTTATTCTAAAAGATTAAAATTGATGATAAGTGAAATTGAATGTAACATTTTAATTATTTTAACAAATAATATGTAAAATAGAAAAGTGCGTTCCAGTCATTATTGAATGTAATTAAACTTTGAAAAAACTTTTTAATGTGGAAATTTAAAAGAAATTAGTAATACGATATTTTTATTCTAAAATATTTAAAAAAATTCTTAAAATGCACTAAACCTAAGGCATACGTCAAAGAAATGAAGTGAAGAAAAAAATTCGCACTTAAAAAAGAGTGTAATTTTTATGAATAGTTTAACTCTTTCGAAATCTTTTTCTTATTTAAGGTTTAGGATTTTAAAGGTGACTATAAAAAATTCCTTTTTCTAATTCACCTCAAATTCAATAACTTTTATTCTTATTCTTCCAATTTAATTTATGCCCATCAATTTTATTTGAAATGGAATTCTCATAACAATTTCTGACATAAATATTGAAAAGAAACTGAAAGAGATACCTTGAAGTTTTCCATTCATTTCCAGAGAATTACCACGATTCATAGAAGCCAAAGATAAAAAGAAGATCGAAATTAATTACGTGAACTCAGTACAAGTTTCATTCCTTATAATGTTATTTGACAAGGTAGAAAATTAAATCCTCACGCCTCAAAAAATTCCTTCTTGTTATTAAAGCTGTCAGCAAATTGAACGCTAATTCTAATCAGCTATTAGAAATGAAAAAAAAAAAAACTATTTCTTAACGCTTCTGGATACGTGTTAATTGTATTAGATCAAAATATGAAATGGTAAATAAAACTAATAATGTGTAAGCTTTAGTTTAAAAATCCGGTAAATAAGCATCTCTGGACGATTCTGAAGAGAAATTATAAAAAAATTAACATATTTAAAAATTTTTGTCACGTTAAGGGTGTTTGTTTTATAACCAATTTTTTAGCAGACTCTTATTTATATATTCTGATAGGACAGCGAGTGAGTTTGGTATGATCTGCAAGTGGAATTTTGTAAGAATCTTGGAATCTTAAAAGAATATGTAGATATAAAATAAGACGAAATTATCAGGAGCAATAATCATAAAGCACTGATATTTGAGAATCAAATTATTTTCTTAAAATGTACAGAAATGACTAAAAAGAAAAAAATTTTTAAGAATGAAATGATTCAAATGTCCTCAAGCCATTGCAGCGAAATATAATTGTGCAGTTCATATCAACTGATTCTTTTATTTGATTTTAACATAGATAAAATAAACATTAATCACCGCATTTTTTCTTTCCTTATTTTTTACATGATATATACAGATTTGAATTGGAATGAAACGTAGTCGTGTTAAATTTGAAATTTGGTGACCAAACTAAGACAAACGTTTTAAATTGGAACAGTTTAATAAATTTTTTTTCTTGAAAAGTTTGTATTTTTTAACACGTGTTTCTTCATTGTATATTTTTGTACTGATTGAATGTAATACACTATGATAAATATTATAATAGCATTATATATATTTCATTCTTCGTGGAACATATTAACATAGAAGAACAGAAAACATGTTACTTTGAGGCTACAAATGTTTAACATGTTAAATGAGGTTACATCTGAGTATCATTTTAAAGTCGAGGAACATGAAAACAAAATACATTGGATGTCATTTTTTTCAATCGAATTGGGTCTTTAGCATAGCATTAAAATAATATCTGACATGATGTCATCTATTTTAATTGTTTTCATGGTAACTTTTAATAACAATTTAAATCAAATGTTATTTACATGAAAGTCAACAAAACGTAATCACATGATATGGAATCAATCACAAATATCGATTAATAGTATCAACAAGCAGGGATTATTTTTAGGTGTGACACAGGTTGTCTTTTTTAAAACTTTACCTACAAATCTCTCTTTATGATAAGAGACAAATTTTAAAGTTAAAAAACTCAGTGTTTTATAACAACCAAATCTTGTGTACAGTTTGGAACATTTCACAAAATATTTCCTGCGTCTAAATTGTTAAAATGCATTATTTAAACTACTAAAGCAAAATATTTTAATTTTTTTCTCTCATGTCCCTTGATGTCCCTTGGGGTTACTTTAAAAAGAAAGTCTTTTAAAATATTTTATTTAAAATGGCAACTTTCTTGAAGAGCCGTTCATTAAAGTAAAAAATGATTTCTTTCTTGTTCCGTTAAGTTTTCAGTTGAATTACGTTTAGGAAATGATTATTTCATTTTTTATAATTAAGTCATTCTAAATTAATAAAAAATGACTTATCTGTAGATTCTGAGCTATGCAACTGAATATTAAATTAATGTGATATTAGCTATAACAAACATCCGTATGTGAAAGTCAGAAAACCGAAGAATTTGACCCTTTTGACAGCGAACTGACTGTTTCGGAATCAAGATTTTCACTTTCCTAATTGGAATGTCACACGATACTCGTCAACAGCGAAGCTCCGGTTGTGAATGTGAAATGGACGTGATATTTTGGTAGAGCATGCAATTTCATACAGTGAGCCCATTAATTGATAATGCGACTGGGACTAATTAATTCTTAACTTTAATGTCTTCCATTAGTGGAAGCAAGTAATTACTGAGCTACATTTGTCACGCATTTATTGCGGGATGTCTAGACGATTGTTCCTTTTGTGAGCTTTCTTGTAAATTTTTGACAGTCACTGATTTGAAGATTTATACTAAATATGCATTTAACAACAAAGATTAAGTAGAAGCTTTCACGTATAATTTTTTAAAAATTAAGAAGCTAGTAACATATTTCAAAAAATTTGTCATTTTTATTATAAAAAGTTTGATTTTAAAAATTTAACTCATATATTATACAAAACTAAAGAACGTATTTTAGTATATAAAAACTAAATATTTTTCTCTTCTTCACCATGTAAATTTTAATTTTGGGATCCATGTTAAACGTGGTATACCGAGAATCATTTATCGAAAATTATTTCAATAATTACATAATAATCCGATTCCGAGCATTTCTTTCCAATAGTATCAAAGAATAAGATCTAATTATAAAACAAATTATAAATTAATTAATGTTTGATTCTAAATTTCAGTTTTTGAACCCTAAAATCGAAAATAACTAAATTATTTTTAAACTAGCTGTTAAAAGAAATTTATAGATTTTTTTGTGTAAAAAATATTCTAAAAGTTAGTATATATATATATATATATATATATATAGACTAATTAAGAAATAATATCGAATATCATCTAGTTGAAAAAAAATCCAATCTCTAGCAAACTTTTATTTTATTCTTTACTTTATAAAGCAAGTAGGTACATAAATTTAATAAATTATAAATTCTATTTAGACATAAAAAACGTAAATAGAAATATAAGAAAACATTTAAATTTCTGAACAGATAGAAAAAGTAAGCACTTGAATTAATGCTAATTTTACAAAAATTCTTACAGAACCCGTCATTATTGATATAATTTTCATAAATAGTAAAATAAGCTCACTTTACCGGGATTTACACTCTTGAAAAATACACATAGTTTATTTGTTGATGTTAAGATGATAGTAAGAAGAAATTTTATTCGAAACTGTTAACAAGGATTGTACACCAATTTTTAATATTACCAAGGCATACTCCTTCATTCTTCATGCATAAAAAATATTTCAATTACAAATTTAAAAGGATCTTCTATGGTACTTAACTGGTTTTTTTCATTTATCCATCATTTTGAGCGTGTAGTTCATTATCTCAACAAATTTAACATTCTCTTATCTTGAAAGTAACGAGATAAATATTTTGTAACTGGCAAAACGATTCATTTTCTAGACAACAACTCAGTTTTCGCTCTAAGTTATTTGAGAGGCTCAAAACATTTTTCTTCTTTGAAAAGAAAATTAATTGACAGAAAACAATCATGAATATTATATAATAAAAGTGGCATCATGCTTTTACAGAAAATGATGTAAAAGGGATAGAATTACTATGAATTTAGTCAAAATGAGAAGAATAATTATTTTAAAATGTTATACAGCAGAATGAAATAAATGTCACCAATCATATAACATAATATATATTTGGTTATAAAGAAGCAAGTAATTTGATATATGAATAGTGTTATAAATTAATAAATAAGGGATTTATTATTAGATTTGAGACAATATATTGAATTAATTAGTATTTAAAGAAAACGTGGAATATTTTATTAATTTTTATTAATAATATATTATATCAATAATATAAATATAATTATAAGAGTATTCTTCTCATTTTGACTGAACTATAGGAATTCTATCCCTTGTGCATCATTTTCTGTAAAAGCATGCCATTTTCATTCTATAATATTCCTGATTGTTTTCTGTCAATTAATTTTCTTTTCAAAGAAGAAAAATATTTAGAGTCATTCAAATATCTTGGGACGGAAATTGAGTAGTCTTCCAGAAAATAAAACTGAAAAAAAATTTCTAATTTTTTTCTTCAATTCGAGAAGATTTGCTTGTTTAAATAGTTTGAGTATTTTATGTTTATAATTTTACTGTAACTATTAACGTGTTAATCAAATATTAACGGTATTAATATAACACTGAAGTAAAATCATCAAGAAATAATAACTAAAAAGAGAAAAATATGTTTCTATCGATATTCTGGAAAATATTGAAAGTGATAAAGGAAATGGAGATAAATTTGTGAAAATGATTTTCATTGAAATAATTTTAGTAGAAAATGGTTTAGTAGAAAAATAATTTCTGTCTAATGAAACATAAATGATGTGTTAAGGAATTCATCTGATTTCATTACTGCAAAGATGAAAAATTAATTGTGCAATTAAATGCTGAATTCAGTAACTCGTAGATTTAATTTTTATCTCGGCTGTAAATGATTACAGCAGCTACTATACAGACCGTTGTCAAACCAAACCTAAAATATATGACTGTACAGTGAGAATTCAGGAGCAAATAAACTGCCTATAATTTTCTCAGTTAAGTTTAACGTATTAGAAGAAATTTTCTTTTATTAACAACTTTTTAAATTAAAGGAATATTTTAAGTCCTTGCACATATATACTATGTTATTATAACAACTATTTTTTTTCAATAAATACAAGATAATTTGGGAACTTTTATGAATGGTCAGATAATCTTGAGCAAAAAGTGAAATTTTCTCTTTCTCTTCTTACTCTACCTCAGCTGTCGAGTGGTGTTTTAACATGTCATATTAATCCTTGTAATTTCATTCCGTCTAAATTCTTTAAAAGGTCTACAGGAAACAAAATAATCCACTATCATTAAGTCAACCTGTGGTATAACAATAGAGAATGTTCATTTAGTCCATCTGCCACTTGCTTTGCAGTCCGCCTCTCACACCAAAAGGGATGTATTTTAGGATGTATACACTACAGAAATATGAACCTTCTTTGAATCAATCATAAAATATTTTCAAATATTCTATTTAACATTTTGTTGAAAATAAAAAGACATTATTTATGTCGATTCAGTTAGAGAAGATAAGTTAACTGAATGAATCTAATATAAATGTATCAATTTCGTGAGAAAATCCTACTAATTTAGAATTATATACCACCAGAATTATATACGACCACCTTTTTATAAATTTTATAATTGCATAGAATGACATAAAAGAGAAAATATCTCAAAGCTACTCGGGAACTGAACGTACCTTTGAAGCTAATAAATTTTTATTGAATAGGTGATTAAATGTTTTTGAAATTTATAAAAGCCAATAAAATAACTTTCATTACAATAGGAAAATTTAATATTCAAAAGAACATTCTTGTAAATGAAGCCAATTATGACAATATGACAAACAAGAATGATTAACTTTATTGTATCGAGGAAATTCATTGAAAATTTAGTAGCATAAAAATTATTTCTTTGAAGATGAAGAAAAACTTTTCATTTCTTTTGATAGCCAAAAGTGGAGAGGAAGTAAATGCTTTTCAAAGCACAATCTTTATTATTATTCGCAAAATAATTAAAAAATAAATTGCATAAACAAAAACTGCAAACACTTGGAGCTAAAATATTTACATTTAAATGAAAAATTGCTAAACATTTATGTACATAAATTGAACGCGGCTTTTTAAATGATAAATTTATAAGAACAAATTAAATTCGTAATTCGTTGTTTGAAATCAGATTAAGAATAGGAATAACCATTTAACTTCTAATATTGTCTTTTCCTTAGAATCAAAACAATTTAGATAAATCTATCGCCATAATTTTGTGAGAGTTATTTGTGTTTGCATGATTAAAACAAAAATTTTAATAGCTATTGTTTTATTCATACTTTATTTCTCAATAATATTTTATTTTCATTGTTCTTTTCATTTATTTTGTGGAAAATATTAAAACATTAAGGTTATTTCTTTGAAATTCAATGCAACACAAATACAGTACTACTTAAAGAATAGCAATTTAAATTAGAATGTAAAATTTTCCATAAAAAATTATTTATACTTATTCTTTTATTAAAAAAGCAGTGTTAAGTGTTTTTGAAATAAATATCTATAAGTTAATAAAAACTGTAAAATTAAGAACTGATTAAAAATAAAAATAACAGCAGTAAAGTATGTACTAAAATTTATTTCTAAATTTTAATAGTTTCTAATTTTAATATTTTACTATCATTAAAAAATGATTTAACATTAATGATAAATGCTTCTTACTGTTTTTATGTATGATTGTAGAAAATGTGATTTAAAAAGTATGAAAGTTATTTTAATTGTATGTGTAAATATGTGCTAAATGAAAATAAATATGTTTGCTTATCAAATAAAATAAATTAAAAAGTGACTAATTTCTTAGCTTCTATTGACGTTAGTATGGAAACACCATAAAAATATATTCTTAGAATGGTGTTCAGAAAAAGATAAAATAAATTAAAGAAAATATTATTTCGATTATAGTTGGATATCGATTTATATACATATGAGACAAAAAGAGCTTTAATCAATATTTGCTGAAACCATTAATAATAGAGTGTAAATGAAAGTTATGAAAGCATAATCAATAAATACACATTAAGGTATTTGCGATTTTTTGACGGTCATATTTCTCATTTATAGTATTTCATATTTTTCATTTTAAGGAAAGTGAGAAAATCACAAGTAAACTTAAAACATATGTTTTAAGGGTTTTATTTTTGCTTTATCTAAATAGATTTTCTAAAAAATATTTAATAAATTTGCTTTTATAATATTTGCTTTGATGCAGCCTAATTCAAAAATATTTTTATCTTATTAAAGTCATAATACTTATAAAATGTAACTGGTGCAAAATTTCTAGAATATAAATTGCAGGTACATTTAAGCAAATTCATGA
This sequence comes from Latrodectus geometricus, assembly GCA_026290005.1. Lineage (NCBI taxonomy): Eukaryota > Metazoa > Arthropoda > Arachnida > Araneae > Theridiidae > Latrodectus > Latrodectus geometricus. The sequence continues at coordinate 17,575 of JAPDSC010035869.1, forward strand.
ATAATTTATGCTCTAAAGAAAAAATGCATCAAATTATCATAAGTACCATATATTTGTTTTACATTTGTTGATTTTCAAACTCTATCCACAATGGATATTTTAATGTAAGGAGAGAAAAAAGTTACAAAAATATCCTTTGAGAAATTTTATCAAAATTATATATGTGCAATAGTTTTGAATAAATGCTTATAAAAAAAAATTACAGTAACAATAAATTCCAAAGTCGATAAGCAATTCCCATGTCTAAAGTAGCTGACGCAGAGAAATCTATTAACCTCGTATTTTGAATCTTTTACAACTTTTTAAATTGTTATTCTGTAAGCTTGAAAGAAATTCATTTGCAGTGTATTACATATTATGAAATAAATTAACCATAGTCATGAGTTAGAATATTTAATTTTTTTTTATTTTATTTCATACTTCCGATTATTACTTAAAAAAGTTAGAATTTTTTGTAACCGACTTTCCCAATCAAACTTTGTTTTTCTGATAAATATTTATCCTCTCTTAAAAATATTCCCTTATTTATGCTAATAAAGTTCTGTTTTCAAGAACAATTTTTCTTAGTATAATTAACAGAGATTAGGAACTTCTTGTAAACTTCAAATATTTGCAATATTACTTTTTCATATATCTTTTTGATAAATTAAAAACACGATTCGAAAAATATAAAATTCTTTCAAAGAAATGAAGCACATACTTATAAACTATTTTATAAGAAATCTTTTTTTTTTAAATATTTCGAATTGTACTTCATAAAGCACGAAATTAAATCTTATGAGTCAAGAAACATACTTCTATTTTACTCGAAATGTCTTTTAATTAAATATTATTACTTAGAGCTTGTTAAAAATGAAACTGAAATTATTCTGCTTTTTTTGTGAGTACTTAAGCATTTCCTATTAAAAATAAAAATATTTAATCTTCAACTGAAACTCGAATGACGGACTAAAACTAAAACAGTTTTATAATGTGTATAAACTATAAAAAATGGTATAGAGATTAAAATATACTCTGATGTTTTAAATAGATAGTGTTTTATTGGAATGTAATATTAATTAAATTACTTTCAAAATCCTAACAAGTATTTTTGTTCACATTATTCATTTTAAATTCAACAATGCATTCGTATATGAATACAACCCGCAAATTGAATTTTAAAACGAGAGAAACATTAAAATAAATTTAAATTGCTCACGTGCGTGTATTTTCAAAAGGAGCTCAAAATTAAAGTCCAGTTTTGAAACAGTAAAAAATAAATTACTAAATTGAATAATATCAAAAATAATAAATATCTTAACACCAGAGGTATAGAATTCTCTTTCAAGTAACAAAATAAAATTTACGAGAGAAAGGATTTTATAAGCAATATTGTTTAACTGTGACATGAAGTCACTGATTTAAAATGTCTTTAACCGTTATTAAACTGTTTATAGGGTGCGTATAATCATGGTGAATTTTTACACTGCTTGCTGCATGAGAAAAGCAATATTGCAATATTTTATGTGGGTTTTTAAAAGTATACGAGAAAAGAGAAACTAAATTGTGGAAAAAAATTATATGAACTATAATTGAATCATATAATTTTTTTTCCACAATTTAGTTTCTCTTTTCTCGTATACTTTTATTAGAATGGTTTAGAACGAAGAAATTCTGTATATTTATGAGAAGAAATTGTGTAGGCCTCATTCCATAGGCTGTTTAATAAGATTTAGGAATTATTTCAAGAACTTCGTCTCTGCTTTTGTGTTTTTTGTAAATTTAGTCCATGCAGTTGCTTAAAAATATCTTGTAGCTCTAAGTTATTTTCTGTTTTTACACATATTTTGAATCTTTTAGAAGTGATACATTCTAAATTTAATAAAAAATTTATAATTTACAAATCTAACTTAAATGAAATAACTATTTAAACTATTCCTTTTTAAATTCTCATTTATATCCATTTTATATTTATATAGTTATTTAATTAAGAACTTTTCTGATATGATAGCAAAATAATTATGTAGGATATAAATAGTCTTGAAATTGATAATCGAAATATTACTCAAAATTGTTTATAAACTATATACACTACTGGCCATTAAAATTGCTACACCAGGAAGAAATGCAGATAACAAAATGATATTTATTGGACAAAAATATTATACTAGAAATAACAAGTGATTAAATTTTCAAAAAATTTGGCTGGATAGATCCTGAGAAATCAGTACCCAGAACAACCAGCTCTGGCAGTAATAACAGCAGTTATACGCCTGGGCATTGAGTCAAACAGAGATTGGATTGCATGTACAGGTACAGATGCCCATGCAGCTTCAACACGATGCCACAGTTCATCAACCCTAGTGACTGGCGTTTGGTGATGAGCCAGTCGCTCGGCAACCATTGACCAGACGTTTTCTACTGGTGAAAGATCTGGAGAACGTGCTGGCCAGGGCAACAGCCAAACATGTTCCGTATCAAGGAAGGTCCGTACAATAACGGCAACATGCGGTCGGGCATTATCCTGCTGAAACGTAGGGTTTCGCGGGGCTCGAATAAAGGGTAGAGCCACGGGTCATAACACACCAGAAATGTAACGTGCACTGTTCAAAGCACCGTCAATGCGAACAAGAGTGTGACCGAGACGTGTATCCAATGGCACCACATACCACCACGCCAGGTGATGGGCCAGTATGATGATGACGAATGCACGCTGCCAGTGTGCTTTCACCACGATGCCGCCAAACACGGATGAGAGCATCATAATGCTGTATACAGAACCTGGATTCATCTGAAAAGATGACGTCTCGCCATTCGTGCGCCCAGGTTCGTCGTTGATCACACCATTGAAGGCGCTCTTGTCTATGACGCAGCGTCAAAGGAAGCTGCAGCCATGGACTCCGAGCTGAGTGTCCATGCTGCTGCAAACGTCGTCGAACTTTTCGTGCAGACACTTGTTGTCTTCCAAACGACCCCGTTTCTTGACTCACGGCTCGTGGCATGGTTGCACGATCCATTATGGCCATGCGTATAATATGCCTGTCTTCTCGGCTGCTAGGTGGCCGTTGAGATCCCGCATGGCGTTCCGTATTACCGTCCTGAGCCCATCGATTCCATATTCTGCTAACAGTCATTGGATCTCGACCGACGCGAGTAGCAATACTGCGATAAGATAAACCACAATCCCAGTACGCTACAATTCGACCTTTATCAAAGTCAGAAACGTGCTGGTACGCATTTCTCCTTCTTACACGAGGCATCACAACGACTTTTCACCAGGCAACAACGTTCAAATGCAATTTGTGTTTGAGGAACCGGCCAAACAATTTCCTCATTTAAACACAATGTAGGTGTCGCTACTGGCGCCTGCGTTGTCACTGAAAAGCTAATCATTTGATATCACAGCACCTTCTTCCTTTCGTATAAATTTCACGTTTGTTGCATTTCACCTTTTTGGTGTAGCAATTTTAATGGCCAGTAGTGTATTATTAAGTTGCTTATAATCAAGTTCATGAGGCATGATAAATTTTGAAATAAGTAAAGTAAATGAAAGAGTTTAGATTAATTGTGGCTTAAATAATTTTTAACTTTCGTTTGGGAAACAAAATTCCTGTTCAAGACACTGAACATTAATAATATGCATAAATGCCAAATGTTTTTAAAGAAAAATAAGAGGAGTCACATAAACTAAATTTGAGCAATGTACTCTTTTCTTCCCCGATTCCTTTCATAATTGCTCTAATTTTCGTTTCCATTTGAAATATAAACTTATTATTTTTTAGTCAAAACAGAGTTTTTTTGCAAAATAAATATTTTTCTGCATTAATATCACTGAATCTTTCAAGACTTTCCATTATACTTATATGCTGGCTTTGAAACCATTGCAACACAAATTATGTATATCACAACACCTATTTCCTAAAGAAATCTTTATGTATATTTCTCTCACTGAAGACACTGATTGTAATTTTAACCATCCAATAGTTTGCCATATTACTCATGACTTTGACAACAGAAAGTTTATGTTAAAATTGTTTGAATTAGACCTTCAATCAAATCAAAAAATTCCATAAAATGAACATTTTAGTTTTGAATATTCCAGCACAAAATGTAAATTATGACATGCATAAGATATGATACATTTTTGGTTCTTCAACCACCTTGAATTTCTTATTATGTCATGCAGAAAGTAATGTGCATATAAGTAATTTATAAATATAAATACCCAATTTGATATACGTCTATTATATTTATTCAAAAATGCATTATTTTAATTGCATACTCGATTAAATTGAATTCAGATTTAAAATTCTATTTTTATTCCATTAATTTTCTAATTTTCTAATTTTCAATCCCTTTAGTTTCCTGAAAATTTGTATTATACTTTTCTTTAAATTGAGTCTTTAGTTTCAAATATATTTTGTGATAATTGTTAACGAAAAATATTTTAGCATTAAAATAATTGTACTAATGATATTATAATATAAATAAAATAAATTTTTTCTATACTTAATTAAATAATAAGCTTGTGCGTGTTTGTCAAATAGACCAAGTTTTCAAAATAAACTATTCAGTGCATTTAACTGCAAGCATAATTGTTATGAAATCAAATTTTTCCCTCTTAGTAAAGTGAATGTCATGTAATATTCTATAACACTTAAGCTTCCAATTTCAAACATCAATTGGAATTGAAGTATTTAAAAGAGAAATCGCTGAATATAGTAGGCACTTTAACTATTTGATGGAACAGACAGTTTAGTTAACTTTAAAATCATAGATTTAATTAACTTTAAAATACAGTTAGAAAACTCATAAAAACTTTATCAATATTAATTATTTTAGATTATATTGAAGTCTTTATTTTCTAATGTGATTTACATTTAATATATCATTACTGGGAAAATATAAACTTTAAAAGAGAAAAATGTTAAAAATGAAAAAGAAAATAGGTGTTTAAAAATTTTCTTAAAGAAAATAATTTCTTATTTTATGTCGAACTCACTTTCACTTTAACTCTGACTTAAAGTACTACAAAACCGATTATATTTTTCTGAAGCATAACTATTTTTTTGTCACTTATATAATAATCTATATTAATCACACACACACAAAAGTACATATTTGTACAGTAAAAATGATTTTATCTTAAAAACAACGGTATGGAACAAAAAGCTTATTCAATTTTAAAATAAATAAGTTTCGAAACGTATTTAAATAGTAATTTATAACTGACTATTCTTATTTTTACTTTTCATGAATTTAAAGATTTTGAGAAGAACATTGATCGAAGTAAACAACATCTTATTAATAATCATTATTACTAATATGAGATGTCAGTCACTTAGATTACTCTAGTTATTATAATTTGTATATTTCGTAAGAATAAAAACAAATGTTCCGCTTTTAGTAAACTATTATGTTTTTTTAAATCACAAACTATTTTTGATACTGTTTAAAACTTCTTCTTCAATTTTACCACATTTTCAGTTATTCTTTTGTTATTATCTTGCGCCGGCAAGGCTGGCAGTATGGGGTGCGCTGCTCCACTTTTCCAACTGAACTGTAATTTTGTGTGGAGTCCGACTTCTTCAGTACACACATGCCACAGGTACCCTTTTATAGGGTAGGCAACCATTCACAACCCATGCATACAAGGAGAGGACAATGACAGGAGAGAGAGAATGTACATCCATGCCTGAACTGAGATTTGAATAGAGGACCTCTCAATGCGCAGTCAGGCACGCTGACCACTGGACAGAGTTGATGGCAATTATTCTTTTCATTTTTTACTATACGGTTATACTTTAACAACACTTAAATATTTTAAGAATATATTAAATCACAGAAACCTGCATAAAATGCACATCTATTGCTTAGAAAAATATCACTTATAAGCAATTTTTTCATATTTTATTTTGCAAACTAAAGAAATAAATTACTGTGTTATTCATCAAAATATAATATTTTTCTGAATAAAATTTCTTGATAAGAAATAATTAAATTGCACTCAAACTGTATATAAACGACCAATAATTTCTAGTAGAAATTTATTTAATAATATTACAATTTATTATTCACATAAAATATTTTACATCTAATATTTTTTTCAAAATGCTATAATTTTATATTATGTATTTATTTTTTGTGTCATAAATATTGAACAGGTTATATTTTATATAAATGTTTTCATAATTAGAGAAACTCCTCAATATAAAACTTCAAATAACACATTTCTTTAAATAATTATTCACCTAATATTAAGGCAGAAAACTCTTTTGAAACGTGTAACTTTTTTTGAAATGTGAAGGCAAGCCAGTTATTTCTTAAAATGTAAAAAATATCAATATAAATGATGAAAAATGTTTTTTCTTTTTAGTACAGAGTAAAAATGTTAAGAATTAAGTAAAAATATAAGAAATACTTTTCAAGTTAAAATATTTCCTTAAAGCACCATAGTAAAAATTTTGAAAAGTGAAATTTCACTGCTTCTCAATTTGTCCTTCTTTGTGCAAAATCTGAAGTGGAAAAACTCTCAGTCGTAACAATAATCTAAGAATTTGGAGAAAAAGTTCAAAATTTAAAAACTATTTCTTCGTTGTTTGTCTGCCAAAAGAAAGTTATAAAAAAGAAACATTTATCCTATACTAAGGTGGTGATTTACAATTTTTAAACATTTTTTAAAAATTAATAAGGAAACTTTTGTTAATATATATTTTTTTATAGTTCTCTTGAAAAAAGAATTTCTTTTTATATATTTTTTTTTAAAAATTTAAAATGATAGACCGTGAAAAAATGTAATTTAAATAGCCTTGACCCTTCAATCTTTGTTTTTATCAGCAATTTGGGGGTTCTGGAAGTAGCATCATAATTTTATTTACAGAAAATAGATTTTGGAAATTTTCAACATGTAATTAAAAATGTTATGATTTTAATGTTTCAATCATTATAGAGTCAAGTAATAGGAAATTCTTCTCAAGTTCTTTCTAACCAGCACAAAGATTCTTTAGAAAAAATCCAGAAATTTTCACTATTACTGTTTAATATCTTTAAAAAAAAAAAAAAAAAAAAAAAAAAAAAAAAAAAAAAACACCATCACTGATTTCTTTTTTTCAGTTTTTTTTTATTCAATACTTTCTTCAATTGGGCTCATGATGGCTTAATGATCAAAAATCGTTTCCGTAGATCATAAGATCCTGAGTTCAATCCAACCCACAGCTGAACAACGAGGTAAAGGAGTTGTATTTCTAATTTCCACACGCATCTCTGTTGGAGTGACTCCTTGAGAGTTTTCCGAGTTTTCTATTTCCCATCTTGAGTATTGTCAGTTATCTATGAAGAGTAAAAGGCATTAAAAGAGTCTTAAACCTTAATGTCGACCATAACTTGGTGTCAAAATATATATTTTTTTGTTTTTTCTAGTTGCTGAACATCACTCAGACCAAAAGGTTTATTGAAATTCCCAGCCACTGTTGAACAACAGGAAATGAGTATCGTGCTTCTGCCTTCTTTGTGTTACTCTGCTTGGTCAGTGACTGAGAATTTTACTTAGAAGTTTTTTTGATATTTTTTGTTGTGGCATGGTTACGGTACATAATAAATGAATATCCCTCCTTTAAGACAACGTACAAAGTAAGTATCATTTTTAATTAGGAAACTATTTTTAAAGGAAAATAATTTTATAAGATTTTTTTCATTTTGATATATTAAATAAATTACGAAAACAAATTACAGCCAAATAATTTCTATTAACTATTTATGCAAGTATTACAAATAAATATCTGCATTTTGAAAATAATTTAACAAAAAAGAAGTCAATTGTCACAGTAAAATTTAACGATAAAACTTTGCATTTTATTAAAATTATTACAAGTAGTTAAAATGTTATGAAATAAATTTGCAGTTATTCACCAAACTTGAGCATATATTTGCAATATTTATATGCTTTTGGCAATTGTGATTAGTTCAGAAATGCTGTATAATTATTTATATTATTATTCAAAAGTAATTATTTATCAATTTGGAGCAATTATATTTGAATACAAAACGTAATAACTTAATTAATGTAACTAATATGCATATTTAAATAACAAAATTACAAAATTAATACGCATACTATAATAATAGCTGTAATGTATGATAAAAAAATTACTTTTTCAACACTTCTAATTTCATTACTTATAGAGCCTAAACTATAATTTAATAAAAAAAAAGTCCTGATAAGATCTTATTTAAGTACATTATGTTTGTACTTCTCTTATAACTGAATTTTTTGGATGACAAAAGTCTACACTACAAAGAGAAAGGCATGTAAGATACGTACTTCAAGAATAAATCTCATTAATAATTCATTATTCGCGCCAATACCATTACTGGAAAAAATCAGATTAGGCATTATTTTCTAGTTCTCTTTTACATAAATACATTTTTATTTAAAAAGAATATGATTTTTTTATGTTCATTTATTTTATTTTTTTTGTTATTTGATGAATATAATGTAGTTACATTTCTTAATACTGTATTTTGTAAATATTGTTTGCTTACAATGCTATAATATATGCATATTCTTTTTTTAGATCATATTAAATGCTTTTTTGATTTCTTCTGAATTTAGATCCTGTTCACACAGTGAATCTGAAACAATTATCGACTACTAGTAAAATAAAAGTGAATTTTATATAAATATCATCACGTGATTTTACATGCAAATCTTACAGAAATAAACAAACACAGACACGCACTCACATACATACATACATATATATATCCTTATACATGTGTCTGTAGATATATGTATATTTCTTCGATAATATAGTCTCTTTAACAAATACCAGAAAAAATTATTATAATATGAAATATATATGGAATATGTTTTTCAAAGTATCTTAAACTGAAATCAGAATTTACGAAATATTTTATTAACAGTTCAGTCTAAAATATTGAAGTTTGGAATTGAATGTGATATTTAATATTTCTTAACTATTATGTTGATAGTAATTCAGATCAATGAAGGATTAATCTTTACAATTCTTGTTCCTCAAATTATTTCTTTCGAGACTTATACGAATCGATGCCATCAATATTTAAATGAGATGAAATAATTGTTTTTCTGGCCTTTAAAAATTTAATTTAAATATTTGGGAAATATTCTAATGATATGTAATATAAATTTGGCCATTTTTATACTTTTCAAAGGAACATTAAAATTATAAAATAGTAACTATAAGATTAATTTTAAAATCAGCATTATATTCAAATAAGAATAAAAATATAAAAATTACGTAAATCATAAGTTTTCTTCAAACTATTTATCTCTGTATAAAATAAACATTAAGGAAAATAATTTTAATTGATAGGACGTGATTAAATAAGGACATTCATTCATATGCTAATGAAGGTAATAATAATGATAATATATAGATTTAGTTAAATTAATTTAATTCGTAAATGCTTAAAAATCAAATGACGTTTATTAACCATAATAAAATTAGACTTAAAAAATCAACATAAGTTGTTTTATTTTATTACTTGTTTTATAATAGGAATTTATTGAATCAAATTTAGATACTGCACTGCAATGCTTTAAAACTTTCTATCTTAACATACTTCTTTAGAAAATTTTAAAAAGTGAATCAATTTACAAGAATGGTTAAGATAATAATGGAAAATATTTATTTTTCTGCTAAGAAATTGAAAAATACTTAAACGATGATTTTGTTCTCTTTATTTTGAATCATGTCTTATCTTTTCATTGAATTTCTTTCATCATGTACAAAAAATATCTTGTAAAACAACTTAAATAAGTTGAGAGAGGGGAAATTTCTAACAAATTAAACAGTGCTGGGAGTAATTTTGTTTCTGCAGAGTATTCATCCCTTTTCATAGCATTGAGATCAAATGATTTTTCTTTCTTATACAATTTTGAAAATATTTCCGCACTTTTGTGCAAATAAATTTGAATTTCTTTATCCATTTTCATAGCACTCTCTATTGCACACATCATTTGTATATTCGTTTTAGCATGAAAGTCCATTTGAATAAAGAAATGCATGTTTTGAGAAAGTAAATAAATATTTTTGAATTAAATCAGTTTTCACTATTAGAGATGAATTGTTATCATACTCGATTAAATAAGTTTTCATCTTCTTTCAAAAACTTGATCACAAAATGCTATTAATTTTTAAAGAATATACACAAGAATTTTTTTCAGTGAAAAGTGTACTTTCTTACTTAAATTTAATTTACAATCATAATATTAATTTAAATACAAAAAGTATTACATTTTATATGTTTTGGTTTTAAAATAAACTTTTACTGAAAAATTCAAAATAAAATGAAATTTTTAATTCAGTAATTTTGAAAAAATGCAACAATATACTTTGTTTCTCAATTTTTAATTTATTGATCTTAACATGTTTCATTTAGAAACATCTTTTTCTATCTAATGTCCTATCACTATGATATTATCTTTAAGGACAATAAAGAGCTGAAATGAAATCAAATTACATAGTGGAGCACGCAGCAGGTATGCCACAGTCATACCGAGAGCAATTCCTAATTTACAAGAATGTCCAGCAGAAGATTCCCAGAAATGGTGTGACATTGCCAGATATGTCATTTCACATGGAGGATATTACGACCATGAACTATTTTACGTGCCCTAGTCACCATTAATGAAAATGATGAGTTTTTGGTAAGTTCATAACTTCCGGTAATGAAAAAACACTCTTCCCAACAATACACGTCATAAAACTAAAGTTTTCATTTTAGTTTCCTAATAATTTTTGTTCCAATGAATTTGATGGAGTCAATTATTAAATTTAATGAAAAAAAATATGTGGCTACATTTATATATAATTTTAAATACTTAATTTAATTAGATCTTATCTGCATTCACAAATATTTATTTAAATGATGAGCAAAATGTTTTCCCCGGAAAAAATAATACGATATTTTCTCCATTTCTTAGTAAATCCATCTATAGACATTTACACACACAGATATATATACATATAATTTAACTTATCTATTAACAATGCCATTTATTTATTTGTTTAGAATGAATTTGATTTCTACATTTCACAATGTACATTTTTCTTCATTTATTATTTTTTTTCATTTTATGAGTAATCTTATTTTTGTACAGTTGTAGAGTGTGTTGGTGAAAAATTTACATATCCGTATATATGCTACAACAGAAAAATCCTATTCGTGCTATCATTATCAATAACTGCTAATAAAACCAACAATGGCGTTATCTATTTTTATTATGCAGTACATTTCTTCAAAAAAATAACACCTTAAAAGTTAATCTCTTCTAATTTTTTAACATTATATTTTCGTTATTTCAGCTCCAAGGAAAATTGTATAAAAGAAAATAGCTTTTGTCTTGACACCCCCCCCCCAGAAAAAAATAAATAAATGAAAGAGCAATTGTTTTCATGTTCGTTTTTCCTGTGCCACCTGCAATTTTATTTGCCAAACAAACCAGCTCATCATTTTTATTCAAGACTCCAATAGATTTTATAATTTAGTTTAACAGCATCTTACTTGTAATGAAGTTAAACTTTTCACTTCGTTTTCTCACATACTTCGCTGTGAATTCACCTGAATTGGTTAGCATGAAGAAGTTTTCATATGACTCAGGGAACAATGGCGAGCTTTCTATTAAATGCTCCGAAGACTTTATTTATCAAATAAATTGATCATTAAAGTCCCGGGAGAGTTGCTTCATGGGAACAATAGTGAGTAAAAGAAAGATCGACCGAAGCGGATTTGTTTATGCAAGGATGCGATAAAAATGCTTTGCTTGTTGTTGCCAATTTAAGAATCTTTATTTTATTATTTATAAGATGTTCGAAGTTGTGTTTTGGCCTTTTCGAAATAGAAGATAAGGGCTTAAATTTTTAAATCTTCTTTAGATATTTGATAATATTTAAAATATATATATCTAGATTACTGAAATGATAAGTGTATGACTTGAGCTGATGATAAACATCATTGAAGTTAAAAATATACATGAGCAATATTGCTTCATTCTTTCAGATAAATGCATTTCCAATAGCAAACTTTTCTATCTGATAAAAAATGCGTTACAAAGGTAATAAATAATACTTTCAATAATGCTGAATAGTGGAATCAATAAATGTTTATATGTTACAATAGAAATTTAAACTAATAGAGATACCATTTCCCATTATATTATATTGAATACTTTCCGGTCCTTTTATTCGTCATTATTATTTTGGTTATCTGGGTTCCTAATCTATGCTAAATTTCTTCAAAATTTTATTATTATATTAAATTTGTAGGTTTCTTCAAAAACTCACGGAATATTTTTCATGATTTCTTCAAGATATTACAATTTATCGAAGTTGTTCATAAAATAACAAATTTCAAACTTTAGGTGGAATGTATGGGTTTTGCGAACTGTAATTTATTTTTTCTTTATATCCTATTTCTGTTATTTTGTGGTGGTTCCTATAGTGTAACAATAAAAATAATAATTTTAGGATAATAGAACATTAACATAAAATATTTTCTAAGTACAATTTAAAATATAATGAAATAATTTACAATTTTCTCATGTTTTATTTTGCTCTAAACTCGATTAACAGAAGAATATAAATATTAATTTCCATTTATCTTTCTTATCGATAAATGGAATTAGATTTACAGTCCATTATTGTTCATAAATTACAATTCTGACGTTATATTTATGAACATTAAGTATTATTAATTATTGGTAGATTCTTTCTTTGGTGAAAACTGGTGATTGCTATTCTATAAAATGAGTGTTTTAAGGCATTTACATTTGTTAACTTTTGTGATATTTTCTCATAATTGGTTGCATGCGTGTAAAGTAAATAAAAAGATCTGGAAATTTTCTGGCACTCACCTAAGAAACTTGCATAAAACACAGAACAGCACGTTATTCCTGTTTCATATTAGCTTAGATTAAAGTTAGGACTTTTTATTTTTAATGGTTAGAACTTCTATTATATTATCTGTGTAGCATGGTTGTAAAAAATAAGAGTGGATGATTTGGTATTAATCTTACTTGATGGCAATTTATAATATGTTTATTAAACACATTATCTTATAATTTTTTTTGATGGAACAGAATCAGAAGGACTAGATTGACAACGTCTGGAGCTCTAATACTTTCCTTTGTACAAAAACTAACAGAATTATTCTTAAATCTTATTAATATTTTTAGATGCAAACTCATTTATTTACATACCAAATTGATATATTTTATTGTAGAATTAAAATAAAAGGTAATATTTTTCAATGTTGTCACATTGAGAAAAGAAATAAGGTAAAATATATTTGAAATTATGCAGATTTATGACAATAGCAATTTTTAGCTCTGAATATTGTTAAAGAATAATGTGCTGAATATTATGGAATATAATAATTGAATTATAAATTTCATTGTTGAGGTGAAATATCTTAAGGATTTACCAGAAAACAAATGCAATGCTAAAGTGATTCTGTGTATTATAGAAAACCAATTAGAGGAAAATTATCAGAATAATTATGTTTTGATTTTTTTTGAGATGACCTCCAGAACGCAATGCAAATTTAATGTATTTTTCGTAATCCTTATATTTCACATTCTAAATAAATTGCGGGAATATATCTCTGCAGTTATTTACAAACAAAATTTAGGAAAAATGTCTTAAGTATTGTACTGTTTACTGATATAACTTTATAATTTTAAAACAAGTTCAAAATTTTAACATAATTTTAACACTCGATGCCATTGAATACAATAATTTTGTTCTGCATACATCAGCTGATATTTTATTAACCATATATCATTATTTTTCACAAAAAAGAACTTCTCAGTTATGGAAAGGCTTTTAATCTATACGAGAAATCATTACTATAATGAATGTTAAAGGGAAATGTAAATCAGCTTGTCATTCGAAACGTTAAATAAGTTCTTCATTTTTCCTTGGTATATTTATTTAGCTTTCCTTCTTATAGCTTGTGAGGAGATTCAATGTAATTTTTTCTTTTCGATGATATATATATATATATATATATATATAAAAAAAACTATTAATATATATATATATATTTTCGATGATATATATATATATATTAAAAGTGTATATCTAAAAAGTATGAGAAGAAGCTAGAATAAGAAAGTAGAATGTTATATTAATGCATACACGCCGTCATAAGTAAAGCATTTTGCCATGTATTTCTCTATTGTTTTACATTTTCGATCTTATTTGCAAAATTTTAATGAAATTCATTTTTGTGTATATCACTTAGGATTTAACTTAAAACAATCTATTATCTTAAACCCTAATTATTTTTAATTACATAATATCTTTCATCATTGTAAACTACAATGTCTTTATGTGTTGATTCAAAAGATTTAAATGGCCTCTTGTTTCCAAGGTTTTTTTTTTATATTGATTTTCCTGCATTTATGATTTTTATAATGCATTGCAAAGTTTTTATGTAGTTAAAGCTTTCTTTTGTATTTATAAAGAAGCCACAAAAATTTAAGAGGCTTTTCAGAATGAGAAACCTTTTGGAATTTCAACATTCTTCTTTTATAACTTTTTTCTAAATCTCCCACTGTAATTGAGCATTATTGGAATATTGTAAGAAAGTAAGCATTCTACTGACTTTGATTAAATATTCTTACAACAGGCAGAATAAAAGTTTGATATCTTTAATCCTAAATTATGCTTAGTAAATATTTAGTAAGTAAACAGATAAAATGTAATAAAGTCATTGGATTAATTTGTGAATATTCTGTTTCGCTATGAAGACTAGCAAAAGAATAACGTATATTTGTTATTAGGAATATAAAATTTTGTTTAAAATATGATTTTCTCTAAAAATACTTTTAGTACGAGCGTTAAAATATAAAGTCATTTAATAGATTACCTTGATTATTAAGTCTATCATTTTAATAGTAGCTTCTTAAAATAAATTTTTTAAGTTTAAAAATCGTACATTAATTGTAACTTTTAAGCTAACATCAAGATTTGATTGTGATAACATTACGAAGTTATTGCACAATATTCTTAGCAGTAGTAAGTCATAAAATTATTCTAATCATTAGACATCAATGGGAAATGAATATCTTATTATTGATTTCAGCATTCACACTAATGGTAATTTGAACTTTGAATTGGATTGATTGAAAATTTAAAGGATACATTCATTTGCCATACATCAATGTGAATATTTGTCCTTAAAAATTCCTTGATGAAACTAAATTGTTCTCAAAATCATAGTATGGTCTTATAGTTTACAGCAGATTAATGTTTTTTAAAAATATCATTGAAAAGAAAAGATGTAACAAGCAAGAGAAATCGAAATCATGATATAACTAAAATAACTATTTCGTAAATATAAACAACGTTAAATCTTGCAAAATGTAGTTTGTATCACTAGTCATTAAGTAACTATGTTATTAAATTTTTAAAAAAGCTAATAATACAAGTTATGGTTGCTTAGCTAAAAATTAAATGACACATTTTAGAAAATTCTTTTTACTTAAAAAGCGACTCGGAATATATTTGCGGAATATATTTGAAAAAAGTTCTATTAATATAAAGAAAACGCCCAATTATAAGCGGATTTCAATGACACTTATCATGGTTAAGCACATTTACCAGATAATTCACAAAATTGTATGAAAAAGGAAACAAACCAACACAAAAATGCATTTGATCAATTCAAACACTTAAAGAATCTTTAGCAAAAAATTAAACTAACATTGCAATAATTAATTTATGGTTTCAAATTGCAAAGGGAACGCATAGGATGCAAATATTAAAGAAGTATTTATAAGGAAGTACACACATGAAAGTGATTTCTGACAGGTGGTTGCCGTCTATCAAAGTTCGCCAAATTAGAGGAATAAGGAATAGATTGGTGACATTGGCGATCCCCACACACTAAATAGTTTATACGATCACATTCATTACTTATTTACGAATAACGAAATAATTTGTCATTTACACATTTAGAAATTTAATTCAGTAGAAAATTAGCTAAACTTTTCCATTTCTTTTAAATGAAATACTTTTGTTAAAAATTTAAATTCTTTGCAATTCAAACATCACATATAATCTAGAGTTTATTGTACCAACATAAAGTATTGACTTTGAGTCTCAGAAACTAAATTACGGTTGATGAGATTACAAGGGAAAGGCGTTCTCGATTCACAAGATGAAGAATCTTTCGCGAATATCTGACGAAACACATTGATTTTATTATATATTTAAGATCCTCTTCCAAAAAATGCTGTTTTTGAACTATTCGATTCCTTGTTATTATTCCGATTTTTGAAGTCAAAATTCTTGTAATATTCTTAGAAAACTTTAAAATAACTTCAGTTAACTTGCAGTTAGTTATTTCAAATATTACTTTTGAACATTTCAATTAATTACACTTAATAAATTTTTAAACTATTGTTGCCAAGACTAATTTTGGGATTTTGTTTTATCATAAATTCTGTAGCCTAGAATTCATTTGAAATAAAAATTACTATTAAAAATATAAATCTATGTTTAATAAATTAGATATTTATCTTTTTTTGCTTATTAATTAATAAAATAATCACTCTTTTTTTATAAGAATATTGGTTTCTGTTTTCAAAAATCATGTGTTGATATATGTTAATTTTCAAAAACGATCGCTATCGGGTATTTGTTATTTTTAAACTTTTTTACTATATCTGTAACTTATAATAGTCCCTTAACGAGATGAGATCTCAATTAAATTAAATTAAATTTTAAATCAAATTAAATTATACAATTCTTTTCTATGAAAATGAATCTGTTATAAATTTTCTTTCTCAATAATTTGTCATTTCCTAACAATATACTTTAGACTAAAATATTATTAAAACTCATAAAATTTGAGTACTGTTTGAAATTTTCTTATCTATTTTTACAACAACATTTATTTTCACTGAAATTACAATCAAATTTAAATCTCATGTGTAATTTCAGATGAAAATTTTAGAAAATTTGGAAAAATAAATTAAATTTTTAAATGATTTTAAACAATATAATTTAATCTATGTAATTTTCTATTGCTTTTTATAATTTTCATATCTTTATTTAATACAACTTTTAAGGATTCATTCTTTAATGCATTATAATTAAAATATGTAATCATTTTAAAATTCCGTCTTTTTTTGTTACTAGAAATTCAAAAGTATTTAGCAAACAATTATTAAAATTAATATATGATTAATATTAATGTTTCAAATATGTAAATAATGTAAAAACATTTATCAAAAAATTTAATTTTTTAAAATTATAAATCAGTGTTTATATATAATTTTGAGATTCGCTTATTTATTTGGAATCTTAAGGTAATTATTGAAAATTTCCTGTTTTCACAAATTTACACAAGTCTCTTTTTTAAATTTATTTTAAATAAACATAATTTAAAAATTTTTCGTTTTCGAGAAAGAAAGAAATTTAAGAGAATCTAATATAATTTTAAGTAGTCCTGTGTATAACCATTCATCTTGTGAATAAAATAATTTATTAAAATATTATATCATAATATATTAATAAAAAATATACATATCTTATTTGCATATTTAATACAATTATAAAAAATAATATAATCTGAATTAAATTTTAGAGACATGTAAATAACTAGATAAATTCCGAATAAAAAAATAGAATTTATGAATAAAAATCAATTTTCGTGAGGTAGCCAAAGAGCATTTTTGATATAATATTTATATAAATAGCGTTAAGATATTTTGATATTGATGAAAATGCATTTTGTTCATCTTTTATAAAATCAGTATTTTTTATATACACAATGTTGGTTAGTTTCGTTAAATTTATGTTTCATTAATCAAATGTACAAATCGTATAATCAGCTGTACATATATGTAAATGTTATTTAAGTATTCACTGGAAAACTTTTTGATAAAGTAAAGAAATTTAATATTGCTTTCAAAACTCAGTGTTAATCATGATAGGCAAATAACTTCAGGCAGCATAGTTACATTTTTCTTTCATCTGTCTGAGAAAATAGCACTTATATATCATGAAGCAATAGTATATCACAAGAATGCAGGGGGTTTGAAACTTAGATGAAACAAAATATAAATTTGCCTTTCTTTAATATAGTTATGAAACCAATTAATTTAATCACATAAAATATTAAATTTAGGTACAAAGTTTACCAACCAATAGCATTAAGAGAAAGTTTAAAGAATCGAACAGAAACTTTGTGAATGTTTATTCTGTATGTCATTTTAATTTCTGAGGTTTTCTTATTTGTATATTAGATTTGCTGCTAAAAACTATAAACAGTTATGTTCCTGTATTGTAATTCTAATCATTTAAATAATTTTTTAAAACAATTCTTTGCCACTTTTCAAAAGAATTTAATTTAATTTTGCTTATTTTTTGCAATTTTTTTATCATAATATGCTCTAAAGAGTACTCTTAATATTTCAACTAGCAGCTCATCTATAGTAAATATCTTATACGAATTTGTAATTGATTTAAAATTTATAGTGCTCTACATTGAATATGTATTCATGTTACCGTATTTATTGCTTTTTAGTTTGTCTTATTGTCCGTAAAATCTTTTCACTAATTGGATGATCTTTATTAAGTCGCAATCATTGTTGCAACGGCTTAACTTGCACCAGCATCTGAAGAGCAATAAGGTTTGTTTACATTTTTCAATAAAAAAAAGACTTTTTTTCATAATTTTAATACGTAAGGGACCCATAATTTTGTTTTTGTTGAAGAATTCTTTTTAAAATAAAATAATTAAAATTATATAAATTTAACAATTATCTAATTTTGTATTAAGATAACGAAATTCCAATTGATAGAAAACTTAACATCAAACTTTTATCATTCATGTATATAGCAGTAATGTTTTCGATATTTGCAAATATAACGTTTCTTATCAATAAATATACGTTTATTCAAATATTAATATAGAAAAGTATAAATATATCGAATCCAATAACCCATCCTAGGAAGACAATGGAAATCAAAATACCCTGTCATTATTGTAAAAACTCATTTGAGATGAGATGGCAATCAATTGGATTCAGTATTGCATCTGAACCTAAATGATCAAACTGTACTTCAAGTACTGATTAAACATAGACTGTGAAATAACCTTTATTCACATATAAATTTCAATATTTATATTTATTCAATTATTTAAAAATTAAAGATGATGTTTATTGTGCAGAGTACATAAGCATTTCAATTTCTAAAGCAAACCATACGCTTGCGTGATTTTAATATTATATTCAGAAGAGGAGATGAAACTGGCAATGATTGTTTATTCACAATCGTCTGAGAACCACTTTATGACACGATGACACAGCAATTTACGAGGTTGTACACTTCAAACAGATTATGACATGGTACAAGGAGTTAATGTGATTACTCCATGTATCACACGCTAGCTCTTTGCTTGATGAAAAGGGACTTTCCTGGACATATCATAAACTAGATTTAAATAGCATAGAATATTTGTGGCGCGTTTCACAGTGATTGCTGCGTAAGACTAGAAACAACAAGAAGAAGACAGAACAAGAAAATATGGATCCTTTGGGAGTAATAACATGGAGACTTTTATTTAACTTTCATGGCATTTATGTGACACACTTTTACAGAAAATATTTATAGTGATTACATATTATAATTGTATAGTAAAAGTAATATTATATATGTATTTTCTTACACATTTACATAAGTGAAGTGCAAACATATTAATGAGTATAAACTACGATTGACAAGCAATGAGACATATATATATATATATATATATATATATATATATATAA
>JAPDSC010035870.1:9759-25734 GCA_026290005.1 Latrodectus geometricus
GAATTGAATGTTGTATGTATATATATATACATACAACATTCAATTCGGCAAATACAGTAAACGAAGTGTTAGTAATATGTTATTTTTGTTTTGTTTTTGCATTTTTTTGTAAGAAAATTATGACGCCAAACATATAAAACTTCACGCCATACCCGGCCAATGATTTCTGACATATCTCAAGCTGTTCCTGCAAATAGGGCAACAACTGTTTCAGAGTGTCGTCGCCAACACAGCATTCCACCACATTGCTTTTCTCGTGGGCTCTCATCATAATCTTACTCCAAGATTTGTCGATCGTGTTGAAACGTTTCGCTTCCTGTAAGAAAATGTATTTATGTTTCTAATTAATTAATTTGAAAAAAAATCTAGAACATTTTTATAATTATCCTATTAATAAAACTTTTATCCTAATTAATCATTACGAAATATAATTAATCTATAGTTTTCTGTAAGATTAAAGATAGTAGATTTGTAGATTTAAGAAATAAAGTAATATAAATGTCATGAGAATATTGCATGCTTAAATGATTCCATAAAATACACTCCCCTGTTTTTATATTAATCAACAAAACTTAAACGATGCAATAATTTCAATCAAGAACATAATTTTCATTATTTAATATGCGTGATGAATTTCTTTTATTTTTTAAGTTTATATATTGAAAATCAGAAAAACGGCTTTAACTTTTAGTGAAAAAAAAATAAAAATAGCGAGTTTCTTTTGAGACCAGTTCTTTATTTTTATTGGGACTTGCAAACAGAGAAATAATTACATTGACGTGATTTAAGTTTACGTTTTGTTCAAGAGATGAGTTAATCGGAAATCGAGTCTGAAAATGAACCCAGTATTTATTATAAGACAAAGAACGCTCGATTTACTAATGCTTAGTTTCACTACAATTTCTTCAGTTGTTATTCTAAGGTTTTACCATTAAAATGTTTACACTATATCATTAATCAAGCCAGAAGACCAACTCTATCAATCCTTTCCCTTGTAAAATTATTTTGCAATCTTCCAAACTGTTTCCACTAAGTTAAATAGCCCTTCGGCATGACAGATTCCGAAGTACACTCTCCGACAGAAAGCAGATACACAGTACCCATTTCCTCTTATTAAATAGTGACTGGAATCGAACAAAAGATTTTTGACCCCGAAAACAAAAGATATTTCAATCTACCCAAACAAATATTTCTCTCTAAAATATGTTCCGACGTCAGCTCTTAAAATCAGATACAAAATTTTACCAAGACCTGATATCTTTTCCTAGACTTTTTTTATAGGAAAATTGCATAGAAAAGAAATATTAGCGATGTAAAATTATTTAGAAATTGTCTTCTTGACTTCTAATTCCATTAAATTTTCTAAATATTTAAAAATTTTATCTACTCGTGTGTTATTGCGATACTTTTTAATATAAGTTAAAAAAAAAAAAAGAAATAAATGTTTGAAATACATACATACATGTTGCTTTATTTATTAAAAATAATTGAAGAAATTCAGAAAACTTTTGAAACATCCATTTCATGAGATTAATATCAATCTTATGGATGAATTACTTGATTAAGTAAAAGATATTAGGCAGTTACATATTTTCACATCACATTTTATTTCTAGGTAGCTAAACCCATATATAAACTGGAATATTTAAATACATATGTTGTTATTTTTAAATTTCTTCAATTAAAACAATTAATTCAATTTAATTTATTCAATTTTTAAAAACATTAAAAATTAATAATATGTAACTAAAATCTCATTCTAAAATACTGAAATTAAAATAAAGTCAACCTTATTTGCAAAACAAAATGTTGAACCAGTTTTAAAAGTGGTTGAAAATGCATATCTAGCTAAGTAGAGTAAGTTATGGATTTAAAGGATCAAATAAGATAATGAAAAGAAAGCAGAGAAACTTTCAATAGAAAATATCAGTTGCAATCATGAAGACTTTGATGAATGTTTGAAATAATATCTAAATAAGTAATAATAATATTTAAAAAAATAAATAGCAGCAGTATGTGTTGCAAGTCTTCTCGAGAAAATTAATAAATTTAACTTTGTGCAGAGTTTATAGTTCATAAATGTAATTTGAATTCAGTTATAGAGTTTCTAATTTATCTAGAGACATTCAACTTCTTATTGCATTCCATGCGAGCACTTTTAGAATGATATTAATTTTCATGAGCATATTTAAACAAATAATGAAACAATGTCAAAATTACACGTGAATATTACCCTGCTCATATTTTTTGCATATTATTAAATCATTTGTATGCGGTTTTCCTGGTTATCATTTATCACAAGAAATTAATCAATTAATGCGTGAGAAATTTTTAAAAATTAGAACAAGCGTGAATATTAGTATTTTTATGAACAAAATACGCTTTACAATACCTTGGGTAATTGCTTGGCTATGTCCCCACCAACAAATACCGCCTCCAGGTATACCCACATGTTTTGGGTGAACAACCATCTTTCTAAACATTCATTGGTATTGGACAAATCTTGAACCCACTTCTGAATCTGTATTTTAAATGGCGCATTGTACCTGTGGTGAAAAGAAAATGAAATCTAAAAATTCCTTAGAAATGATTGAGAATTTTTTTGTTTTTGTTTATTATAAAGCTATATTTCACAAAAAAAAAATACGAATTATTTTATTATCAATTACATTTTAAGTCATGGAATAAATATAAATTCAACTTATGAACGAATCATGAGGGCGTTTTACAATAAATAAAATGATCTCAAGTCTACTGCCAGACGAAATGACTTATGAGAATGTGAAAGGATTCTTATATTATATTGAAGTGATGTTGTGTATAATGTGATTGCTAGATTCAAACCTGCATAAAAGTGCGTTCATAATCAATCATAACCTTCAACATGATGTTAAGTATTGAGTAATTAAACATGGGTAATTAAGTGTTACTTAATTACCCATACACAAAACGATTTCATTACCCATGTATCTCTCATGTGTTACCTCAAGTGTTACTTTGAGAGATGTGCATGGGTAATGAAGTCGTTTTCTTATAATGAAATGTATCCAGCTTTCTTGAGTCTTTTCAGTAATAATGTTTCTGCGTACATGTTCCATTGACATTACCATCAATATTATTGCTTAATTTATAGCTAATTACCTGTTTTACATTGCAATTTTCCAACATAAACCTACCTGTTACTCTGTAGGGATCCAAGAATCATGAGACTATCTTCTAGCAAGGAAATGATTTCAGCCGTCGTGTCCCCTCTCAGCAAGAGCTCTCCACGATTCTTGAATGTTGCAAATGTTAAGTTCTGGTTACTCCATTCCGATGTCACCTGCCGAAGCTTACCCTCAATATCTCTCTCCTTCAGTGCTGATATGCAGATATCCTAAGATAGGGAAAACAAATTTTGCATGAGAATCAAAATATTATATTATGATTTTAAATTT
The DNA here is from genome assembly GCA_026290005.1 of Latrodectus geometricus. NCBI lineage: Eukaryota > Metazoa > Arthropoda > Arachnida > Araneae > Theridiidae > Latrodectus > Latrodectus geometricus. The sequence continues at coordinate 13,197 of JAPDSC010035870.1, forward strand.
TTTTGCAGCATTTCAGTTAAGCGGATTTATTTCATAGAATTTCTTAATAATTTATTTTATTGCAAAATAATATTAAAAAGTGGCAACTCTTAAATTGTTTTATATTTATTTTAATAGTATATGAATTCAAAAGAGGTTGATAGGCTGGCGTTATTATAAAAACACATGCTGAATATCATTAATACGAATAATTTATCATTCAATTAAATTCACAGATAGCAAATATTTCGAAACGAAACAAAACAAGCTTATTCTTCGTAAGACGATGATAATGTGTTTTATTAAAAAATATAGATTTTATGGCGTTTTTTACAACATTGTTGGTTGTTTTTTTTTCGTTACATCATATGTACGTTACTTTATTTTACTTATAATTGGTCTGTGATTAAACAAATAATCTTTTTCACCAATAATGCTGACTATACAATTTTGTCCACCCATCAAAAACAAGTCAATGTGTCAGTGGGATTAGCTTTTCAGTGAGCAGTTGGAAAGAAAATTTTAGACATATTAGTGGGATTGATTATTTTATATATTATTGAAGATTTGTCTCTTTGATACCACTATTAAAAAATAAATACTTATTAATCATTAAGTAAAGGTAAATTTATTTCATGTAGCATGTAAAGCACATTAAACATTAATATTTGATTGTTTATGTAAGCAATAAATAAATCATAACATCCACTTTATGGTTAGTTTACATCGGCAAAGATGATTTAAATATTTTTTTATAATTATTATTATTACGGGAGCCATAATAATAAAATGGGATATTCAATAACACCTATTATATAAGTAAGGAATTATTTTATAATTAAATAAAGTAATTAATAATATTCATTTTCGCAAAATTATTTGAAGAATGTGCATTTAAAAGGTATTAAATTACAAATCATTTTATCTAAGAGATTATAATTATTATGTAAATTAATAAAAAATCAATCAAAAATAACCTCAATATCTTCTTTATGACTGAGAAGGGGTGCTTTCAGAATATCTTTCAGACAAAAATGTGGGCAACTAATATCAAACTCTTGACCTGTGAGTTCGACCAGTCTTTTCCAATGTCGACTTTTCATGGCCTTGTTGGTCATCAGATCAAGAAGGGGGCAGAGCTCGTTAAAGTCGTCGATTGTTTTCTTCAAAGTCGTAAACGCTGGCCATTCTTTCAACCCTTTGGGAAGTTTTCTACATCTAGAAAATACACCATTTTTACAAGTAAATTAGTTTATAAAAATATTTTCTTATACTACTTCCTTATCTTACGTATATGTTATTTATCTTTAATATGAATTTCTAATATATTCTTTAAAATGTGCAGACTTTGTGACATGCTTTATAGAATATGAATGAAACAGCCGTTGCAGTAAATAGAACATTTACTTACCTATTTTGGAATTCTATCAATTCATTTGTAATTTTGTCAATATCAACATTGTTCCACAGGATGTCCTGGTAGCCGTTAACTTTGTCAAGGACGTCATTGTACAATTTGTACAACTTTTGCATCATTCCCAGCTCTTTCCTGATATAGTGCAATCTTGGAAATTCTTTACATTTGTATCCAAATAAAATGGCACCATCGGTATATGTCATATATTTTTGCCACAATGCATCAAATCGGTTCTGAAAGGCAGAAATGCTTATTAATGACTTCAATATCATATATGAATGTTTTTTAAAATGCTAATAAAGTTGGTAAATAGTTTTCAAGCTAACACTTCAATAATTCGTAGGTTTGACTCTCATTCCATTCAATCACAATGATTCAAAATCTAATTCAAAAACTCTAATTCCAAATCAAATTATTCTAATAAATTAGAGACGTTATTGCGTAACTTGTGACAAATCATTCGTAGATGGTGGCAAGCAACTTCTAAGATACTTCTAGGTATACTATGGGGAGCCTATGCTATAAAATTAGTTAAGGATTGACATTATTACGATATCACAATATTTAAAGTATTTTGTTATAAATATATTAATCTAGGAAGAAGCATAAAATTTCTGTGTAAAGAATAAATTTACCTGATATTCTGCCAGTCTGTTAGATGCTTCCATAGCTGTTAAACCAACCACCAAGGGTCCTTGCTGTTTCCAAAAAACGGAAAAAATGAATACAGAAATTTGTATTTTATTTGATAAAAAACATAATATCATATTAAATTATGAAAAATTAATAAGCAAATTCTTTTGTTCAGTTTCCTTCCAAATAAGTATTTAACTAAGTATTAAATTAAAGGGAATTGAGGCTTGATTGGCAATAAATATTCGATTGAAATTTACTAAATTAATTCATTTTGGCTATTTATTTAATTACTGCTTTCGGAATATAATATTAAACTTTTGTGTGAGTGAATGTTTTCCTATTTAAATTTTAATGCATAATAGAATGTTGTATATTATATTGTGCTCTATTCCACGTTTCAATAAAAAATTTAGGAAACTGATTTCTTGATGTTTGTATATTAAATTATTAGTTGCTCCTTTAGTTAGATCGACACTTGCAATTAAGATGTGAAAAGACAAAAATATTCCAAACCTATGACTAAGACAATATAATAAAATTCTTGCGTATTAGTTTCTGATGTTCTTGCTTTTGGAGATAACAACAGGTTATTATGGAAAGATTACTCGCGACCATATGTACTAATTTACATTCATATTATAAACTTTACTGTCTTAGAAGGAAACACAAAGTATTTTGGATAAAATGTTATGAAACAGAGTTGTACCTTATTCCCAAAAGTACAAATTAGTTTAGCCATCTCAATATTTTCATTATTACGAATACAATTATTTAAAAAAAATGTAAATACCTCCTTATAATCTGTTTGGAACTTCTCGAACTCAGCGGTGAAGCTCGATATGCTGTTGTTAAGCTGAGTCTGGAACTGAGTCTTCATGTCCAATAGCGAGTTTTGAATCTCTGTAGACAACTTTTGGGTCTTCTCCCACGTGTAGCGAAGGCTCTCGACTGCATCTAGATCTTCTTTGTCAGGCACCAGCTTGTAATTGGAGAGCATCACATAGCATTCCTAAGGAAATAAAAAATGGCTACCAATAATGAGAATAAACCATTTGACAAATTAAATTCAGAATTAAGTTTATAACTATGCCCAGCTCTCAAAAATAATACATTAAAATCAATATTAGATTTTGATCTATAGTAATTTTTATAGACTAAAGGTAATTCGAATAGCACAATCTGTCTAAAATGAATTCGAACCGTTACAAACAATTATATCTGAAATGGTAATCTGAGAAATATGAATTAATCATTAAAGAAGTAAGTAGGAAACTTTGTTAGTTCTTTCACATTGCGATCACTTTTAGCAGAAGAGAGTTAATGCGAAAGAGACCTACTGCTTAAAGCGATTTCACATCTTCTACAAACAAAACTTGCTCTTGATGTGGGAATCGGAGTTTCATAAAAAAGAAGAAAATTTATTTGTTTCAGTTTGCCATTTTATGCTATTTTTTACACAAAAAGGTTAATTCGTTTGGGACCTATTGCTTAGATGGATTTCAAACACCAACAAATGTTTAGATCTAAGGTATGAATCATGGTAGTGAACTAAAGAAAAATATTTGTGTTAGCCATTCGATGGTTATAATGTTCATATTAAAGATATCTACGATTATCGATATCTTGAGAATAGATTTCAAACCTATACAGGCTTTCATTCTTGAATTTAAAATTGAACCCATAAACTGCAGACAAGAACATTGATAAATCCATTGCCAGATCTCAAGGCACGGATTGCGCGTTGCCTAGCAAGCTGTTTCATACGAATTTTTTGTAATACTTTTTTTAAAAGTTAAGTAAGATAAAAGGTTAAATTAATACTTAAAAAAATTAACTAGATTATGTCTTATGAATGATACCATTTTTGACTCATGTATTATGACGTATCACCGTGATCCATTGAGATCATGTGAATAGTATGTCTATTTTCTCGGTTCATAGTAATCAGACAAAGTAATAGCAGACTATTGATGTGGAAATTAGTGTTCTGATACAGAAAACTAATTTCAATCGGTTCTATATTTTACAGAAAGTCATTGAATGTCAACCGAACTGATTAGCAATACATGATGAGGTAAACTGCAGTCATATAGATTACAATTCGACTTCCATTATAAAGAGAATCGTGATGCTAAATATTTCTTCTTCGCATCGCAACAACGTTTCGCAAGGCATCAGTCTTCAACAGTAGTTTGTGTTTGAGAAAACTACAGTACTTCTTCTTCATTTAAAAATTTATGTGTCTGTACTAGCACATATTTGGTATGAATGCATTTAAATGTTAACCATCTTCATATCACACCACTTTCTCATTCTTTCTGCCCTGCATATTTATCGCATATAGCAAGGGTGGCCAAACTTTTGAGATTCGGGGTCTACTCCACATTTAAAAAATCGAAGATGGTCTACCAATGCCAGTGCTAAATTAATGTAACATACGTATTTATTTTCGGTAACAAGAAAAAATGGTAAATTATGTAATTTTTCTAAAAAAAAAACACTTAATATTAATATTTACAAAATAAAAATTTACTGACGAAAATAATCAAAGTATTCATATATCAAAAACTGACCATCCTATTTACTTCGTTTAGTTGAAACTTGGCACTGTATATCTGTGACAAGTTTATCATATTGAGGCTGATATGAGCTTATTGCAATGCATAAACACGAAATTAAATGTTCACATGTTAAATGCGACTAATGTTTTTTTTTTTTTTTTTTTTTTTCTTGTTCATGGTTTAAAAAGCAGATTCGCAAAGATACCTTGCTCCAAAGTATGATTTCAAATACAAAATCACAATTTCGGAAACGTTTCCTCAGAAATTAATTTCCAAAAATCAGTATCGCTAAATATGCTCTGGATTTAAGAAATATATCGCATCTTAATTTAATAATTTCTTCCTCGACCGTGACTGATGTGATATCTATTAAATGTCCTATTTTTTCAGATACTCCATGTTGACATTTTCAATAAATGGAAATTCATAAAATTGAGTATTTCTTTCAGCGAATCGGAAGTCTCGGTTTGGATTATGAATGCACTCTTCCTCCATGTTTTTGAAGTTTCTCAATTCATGTTTTCTTAATTGAGATGCATACCTTTCTATAGTTTCTTTGAAAGTTCAAATCATGCTCACCATGTCCGTTTTATTTTTTAAATCGTAATCCTTTAATCATAAATCTTTAAATCGTAAATCTTTGCACAGTTTGTTTTAGGTTTTAAAGCGTAGACTGTAGTAAATTTTTATTTTAAATAATTCATTGATTCTATGTCATAAGTTATAAATTAAATTGTTAATATCCAAAGTCGTTATCGGGATGGTAGCGTGAACTACCTAAAATGTCTTCGCGGTCTACCAGTCGACCGCTGTTGACGTCTTGGCCACCCCTGGCATATAGTATGTCGGCTTCTTGATGTAAAGCAGTAAACTGCCAAGAAGTGTATGTAATTAAAAATTAAGGTTTTTTTAATGACTTGTGGTAAAGAAACAAAATAGTTCCATTGGTTAAAAAACTGAAAACAAGTTAGTTGTGTGAAGGAAAATTTTATTTTTGGTACTTGAGTTAGGATTCCCAATCTGTCATGTGCTTAAATGAAATTTAATATTAAATTCAAACTACAAAAGGTATCTAGAAATGGCAATTGTATTCATAAACATATAGTAAAGACTAATAACGTAAATAGGAAACAGAATTAGAGTAAAATGTTTTTAGCACACTTCATTAATATTGCAGGCTTTTCATAAGATAATAATAATGTGCATGAACTGAATGATTTAATAATTAAAATATTTCCAAATCAGAGATTTGCTCACCTCTATGGGCATGATGTTATAATCGATGTCCACTTCTTTCTCTCTAACTTCCTCCAGGACAGACATGAGTTGCTTGATTTCTTCGGTGGTTGTGAAAGGCTGGTTAAGCCTCTGCATGAAGTCCTTAACCACTTGGTTGCATTTCTTCATCTCGGATTTGTATTTGTTGCGGCAGGCTGTACCGAATGCCTCGCACCACGTCCAGGCTTCTGAACTCAGCAGCTTCTTCATTGGAGCTATGGAAAATAAAGGAATAACAAACATATCAACTTTCAAAATAACACGATGTGTAAAGTTATCTTTATTGACTATATGTCCATTTACTCTTTATTGGTTACCTTGATAATTTATTTACTATGTTAATTAATAAAAGGGATATTTTTAGATAATTCAAGATAGCAACTTTAAGAAAAAAATAAAATTTTGTATAACATTATGGAATGTTTATCAATATCAGTTTCAAGAACTGTTGATGTTGGTGAAGAAGTAAGTAGATAATGTCAAATATTCTACCCAGAATTCGAGCCAAATTGTCTGTATAAAGTAAATAAATACTGAATATATATATATTATATATATACTTCGCCGTTTGAGCGAGATGGAGATTGGAGACTAAAGACGAACACGTTGATGAAAGACGATTATTAAAGATGTCTAATTGTTAATCTTTTCAATTTTGCTAATTTATATTTAATTTGTTAATAATTTTCTATTTGTTACTCTTAATTAAATTCAGTAAGCTTAAATATTAAATTAGTCTGTTTTGATTTCTGCTTTATCTCTATGCTCCCTCATTACATGGGGGCACGGCCAATTACGAGATTTTATTTCTCCTCAAGTATTATACCCTAGACAGCCAAGCAACTCTAAGGCCTTCCTAAGCAACCGAGACGACAAATGCCGATGATTGACTCCTTCAAAACGGTGAGTCAGCTTTAAACTTATTTTATAGACTATAAGAAATATGGCTTCCTTAAATGATTTGAAGAAAATTGCTATCTCAATATCGAACAGTATCACTAAGAACATTAAAAATCTACATAAATTAATATGTGGTACAGATGAAGGACGAAGAAATATAAGTAATTTACGAAACTTTACTGGTTTTGATTCTGACTATCCTATTGAAGAAGCCATATCTTTATTCAGAGATAATGATTTTATTTCTATGTGTAATGTGCTTCATATTGAATTTACATCTAATGCTAAAAATAATTACAATTTGATTTTTGAACGTATAAGAAATTTCGATTTGTTTCGAATTGCTGAATCCGATTCCGAAAGAGAAACAGAATTAGTAGAAACTTTTAATAATACATAGATCTTTAAGTGTAATTTTAGGTTATACCCTTGTTATTAAAAGAGGTCAACGGCTCCCGCTGGACACCTCACCACATCTTCGACCAACGACAAAGAAATCCAGTGAGTTTAATTAAAAATTCCTCTTCACAGAATCGCAGTGTCAGTGGTTTTAAAAACGAAACAGTAAACAACGCCCAGACAGCAGTCGTAGACAATACTTTTCCTCCATTCAGAGCCGAAGATGAGTCATAACTGCGGTTTGCAAATCCTTTTTCTCCAACGCGGCAAACACCAGATACTAATTTTCTTTCATACAACACTAATTTTGGCGGATCTTTTTCTATGAAAGATTTAACTGACACTTTACGTTCCTTTAATGGTACAGACAGTTATTCAGTCGAACATTATATACAAGATTTCGAAGATAACTTTTGTTTATTTAATATTACAAGTGATCAACAAAAGATAATTTTTACTAAAAAATCTTTAACTGGTACTGCAAAAACTCTTGTTCAAAGTATACCTGGTTTGTTAACATAGAAAATTTTAAAAGAAACTTTATTGTTAGAATTTAAATCGAAAGTTAATAATAAACAAATTCACACTATGCTTCAAGAACGTACTTTACGAAAAGGTGAATCTCTTTTTGAATATTTTGTATGCATGCGCGAAATTGTTTCTCGAGGTATAATAGATGAAACATCTTTAATTGAATCATAATAAATGGTATACCTGATAACTCAAGTAACAAAATTTTGTTATATGGTACTAAAAATATTTCCGATTTTAATGAAAAATTAAAAATTTATGAAAAACACACATTTCTAAAAAACAGATATTTTCTGATATTTCCCTTAAATTTCATGATCGAAAAAAATTACATTCACAGTAATCGAGATTTAAATAAAGACAATATTAGAGTTACTCATAATAATCAAAATATGTCGAATGTATCTCCAATAATTTGTTTTAACTGTGGCAAAAAAGGCCATAAGTCTTCACAGTGTCTACATAAAGAGAAAGGATTTAAATGTTTCCAGTGTAATAATTTTGGTCATAAGGCCATGGGCTGTCCTAATACTCAGTTAACTACAACAAAAATACCCAAAAATTCTGTTCAGCATATTCAGGCAGATTATGATGTTTCACCCCAAATAAAACCCATGCACATTCCAATTACTTTATACAACATCAAAATAAACGCACTATTAGATACGGGTAGTGAAGCTTCTATGATAAAATATTCAATATATAAGCAAATTGGTTCCCCTCTTGCTTTCTCTGGAATAGGTAATATTAAAATTAAATCAATGGTATATTTTACAGACTTAATTCAAATAGAGGATTCCTCATTCTCTCTCTATAAACATTCACGTAATTCCAGATGATTGTATTTCTGTAAATGCAATTATTGGAACAGATTGCATCAACCAAGGTGAATTTCACATAGGTAAAAATGGTATTCATTTGGTTAACAATAATCAAAACTTTCTTGTTAATATAATTAAGGTTTTCGATGAGATAGACACAATCGAACTTTCACATATTAAAAACTCAACTTATCGAGAACAAATTAAGAAAATAATCAACAACTATGAGCCAAACAAAACTAAGACTACAGATGTTTCAATGAATCTAATTCTTTGTGATTCAACTCCGGTAAATCAGCGTCCATGCCGATTAGCCTATGCAGAACAAAAAATTGTCCACGAACAAACAGAACAATGGTTAAAAGATGGTATTATTAAAGAAAGTACTTCCGATTATGCAGCACCAGTGGTTCTGTACAAAAAGAAAAACGGTAAACATAGATTATGTTATCGATTACAGACAATTAAACAAAAAGATAATTCGGGATAGATTCCCCCTGCCCTTTATTGAAGATGTACTTGATCACTTAGAACAATCTCAAGTTTTCACAAAATTAGATTTAAAAAACGACTTTTTTCATGTTCCCGTAGATCCTGTTAGTAGCAAATACACTGCTTTTGTTACTCATGACGGACAGTTTGAATTTCTCAAAATGCCTTTTGGATTGTGTAACAGTCCTGTTTTCCAAAGATTTATTAAATAATGTATTTCGTGAACTATTGAAAGATGGCACAATAATAGTATACCTAGATGATGTTATAATACCATCTCGAGATGAAGCCGATGGTATTAAAAAATTAGAACGAGTTCTTAAAGTTGCTTAAGAGCATGGTTTGGATCTTAATTTTGATAAATGCAGTTTCCTTCAACGCAAAATTGAATTTCTTGGCTACGTTATTCAGAATAAAACTATTCAACCTTCTCCATTGAAATCCCTTGTCGTTCAAAATTTCCCTAAACCTACTAATTTAAAACTGATTCAGAGTTTTCTAGGATTAACTGGATATTTTCGAAAATTCATTCCTAATTATTCACGCATTGCTAAACCCTTAAGTGACCTTCTTCGCAATAACCAAGAGTTTAAATTTGATACCAAACAAATAAATGCATACAAAGAATTGAAAAACATTCTGTCTCAAAAACCAACTGTGTTTTATTTTAAAATTCCTCCAAAGAGTATTAAAGGTATGAATAGATTTTGTTTGATAAAATTGCTAAATATTTTGGTCATACAACCTCGACTATGATATTCGTTTTAAAACCAATAAACTTTTTATGCATTTTTCTGTAACTCTCATATGTAACAAGTGATTGCTTAGTTCTTATCGGAATTATTTTATTAAATCATGCAAGAATTTCTCCTTTTAATAAGATTGCTACTTAGTCTTATTGTTATTACACTGATAAATATAAATATATATACATATACAGAGAGAAATAGATAGATAGATACTTATAAAAATTTTTTCAGATTTTGACTTAGTGGTGTTATATTTACTTGTATAAAACATATTTATGGTTCTTTATTTGCCCATGGCAGAAGCAAATGATTATTAACTTAATTGAGACCTGATGTAGTTTCTAAATTTCTATAACTATCAAATTTTGCAGTTTTTTAAACTACAAAAAAATTTATGATTTTTTTAATTCGATAGAAATTTACAATTTATAAAATAGTTTCCATAGCCCTACAAACACATTATTTTACCCTTTTGCAAACTCAAAACATGCAAAAAGTCCTTAATTTAATAAGGTTAGGCTTATATTTTAAAATGGTTTCCAAACCCTTGCAAAATCTTTGCCTGACATCGAATACAAGCAGCTGATTAAATTACAGAGAAACTTGGGTCACAAAATTCGATAGCATGTACATAGGAATCAGTAATTATTCTCAAGTCTAAAATATGTTAATGTAACTTAAGCTAATGAAATTAAAAATTATCACTGAATTAATATCATAATATTTAGCTAGCTTTAAAATGAGTTCTAGCTGCTTATAAAAGTCATACGTACCCAAAGATAGCCGAATACATCCTATTGTTATTTCATTTGTCTCAGCTTCAACATCGGTTTTTACACTCAAGTAATTCTTAATCATGTTTTCGAAATCTATGAGTTCCCTCTCCGTCGACATAAAATCATCTATTTCTTCCTTGCGCTGCCTCATCCACAAGTGTTCATACTTGGAGAAGTTGTCCAAGTAGTTTTCCAGTTCCTGGAAATAGTAATTCCAATTGAGGCAGTTCTGTTCGAAACTAATACAAATTTCAGTTGTTCTGTTTATGCCCTAGAATCAAATTCTATAATCATGTGATTTTTTTTTAAAAAAATATTTATTTATATAAACAGAAGAAGAATTCAGAATTATTTTAAACTAATGAGCCAAGCCTACCAGTTTCTGTTAACAATGGCTTCTCACAGGAAAACGTTTATATAGCTTTTGAAAAATAACAGTATTTGTACCATTAAAAGATTTCTCAAATACGGACTACAATAAAATAATGGAATAATATGTGTATGGAAGATTTGAAAATTAATTTTAATGTTGTTATAACTATTAAAATCTGGGTTTCTTGTATTAACTATCCATCCTACTTATGTTCGGCGGCATATTGAATGAATTGTGATTAGGATTACTGTAATGTGGAAAAGCTATATTCTTTCAAAGAAGAAAAACAAAAAAATAGTATCCTCATAATTTTTCAAAAATTTATACGGCCATCAGTGTAGAAAAGTGAGGTCTGATACCATACATACATTTTTTATATAGTCCCAGCGGTTGCGTATAGATGAAAGTTTTAAAAGGTGAGAAATAAGTACTTCAAACGAATGTGGTTTGAGTTGATGTATAACCAGCTTTACAGTGAGTTCACTTAAAATTTAAATTAATTACAAAAGCAATAATAAAAATCCTGAGGTAAAATATAAACTCGTGTTTTAAATTCACCAGAAACCCATATCCGGATATGAATTTCATTCAATTTTGGACATCCGTTTCAAATTCAACATAAAAATTCATCGAACAATCAAAAGAAGGATTTTATTGATATAGAAAATTAAAACTTCTTACGCTCAAAACAAATATATATTCCTTAGAGATTAACCCTTCTTTGCATAATGGTGGAAATTTCCATCATAACCTATAATCCTCAAAAATTATATAAAAGAACAAGTTCACTTTAAGTTGATCGTGTTTGGATACCTTTTTAATGTCCATTGCATGAAGAGAAACATAGCTGTCAAAAATAAATAAGTGTCATTATCAGTAAAACGAGTTTAAAGTTCTCTCATTCCGCTGTTTGTTGTAGTTGCAATAAACGTATGATTTCGTTTATAATTTTGTTTTATTATATTAGAGTTTCTATAGCTAAAAAAATTAAAATGAGAGGAAGAAAGGTTTGTAACACGTGTTTCTGTTATTTTCCTCTTTTATTTCTATTTAGTACTAAGCTAATGATCTAACTTTGGATGATGTTTTTTGCTAAATTTATACTATTAATATATACTAAGATTTTTTTTTTAACTATTTTTTCTTTAATTTTGAACATGAATCATATCAACTTGGTTAATTTCACCAATAAAGAAAAAATCATGCAAAGAAGGGTTAAAAAGTTTTTATTTTCTATATAAATAAAATACTTCTTTTGTTTGTTCACTGAATAAATAAAGGGATATATAATAAGATATAATAAGAATATGCTTATCAAAGTAAGTAAACATATACTTATTATATGTTTCACTTGCCAAATTGATTTACAACACTTTCTGAATTGTATTAAATTTGAATATCAAAGTTCGATGCAATATAAAATTATGTATATTCAAAAAATAAAATTTTTCTTTTATAATAAGTATTAAAACCACATGCATAAATAATATAAATGACATTAATTTTAAAATTTTATGATTTTTCTAAATTTGTTTTATAGAGTTAATCTATATGATGATGAATATTCATATATACACACATGAAAGGTCTCTTTTAGAATGTTGAATATATTCAATCAATATATGA
>JAPDSC010035871.1:0-19505 GCA_026290005.1 Latrodectus geometricus
CATGTTACGAAAAGTTTTACCTAATTTCATTTGTACCTATCATTATCCTAATATCTTATCAAATTTGTAGGCTAATTTAAAATGTATTAATGCAATATTCAAAAGGAAAGCTTTAATATCCCTATTTATCTCTATAATCATTGTTTCATCAGATTTCCGAATTTGCTCCTAATATACACCACAGCATGCACAAATCACACTTATCCTAGATATTAGACAGGCGACACCATTTCAGTTCCTGACAGAGCATGTTTGGCGAAATTCTCGGCGCATTGTGAGCGTTGTTCCTTTCACATTAGATATTCATCGTCAGAGGCATTATCGCTTACTGGTCGCTTTACAGCACGTGACTGGCTGAACTAAATCGGATCCCCTATAGGAAGGTGTTCTGGTAATTCAGGGCTTATTGGAAACACAGCTCGGTAGAGATACATTCAGGTGTATTTAATGAAGTTGCACATTTTCGATAACGAGAGCAATTTTCATAGATAATATATGTGATTAGATATACGTGTTAATTTGTTTCATTATTATTACGTTATAATAACACAAAATATTGACACTCATTTCTTAATTTATCATTGTCTTAGAAGGAACAAATGACTCAATAAATAAATTCATTATCTTATCTGAATATATTTCACGACACTTTTATTTATTCATATCTATGACAATAAGTTAAGATTTTAAAGAGATAAGCTGATATCGTTTCACCTCAGTAAACTATGTATGCAATAAAACTATGTAAATAATTTCAAATGTTATACTAATAATCAGTTTTTATGTTTACAAGAAACTTAATACTTTTTAAATTCATAAATATATTGATCCTGTATGATTTAGATATTTTCTTAAAATAAAATATTAATTCAAATATAGAAACTAAGAAAAATTAAATTCTGATGCCAAATTAATCTGCATTTTTTCTTTTGTAGAAAAACTGAGCATAACAATATGTAAACAGAATTTTCATCGGTAAAATATTTTGCGCAAATAATAATCAAATAAATGTGAATTTTAAAGATATTATTTTTATGTTATATTGCCTAATTTGTAATCTGAATAAATTAAGCTTTAATATGTGCTAAAACTTTTGTAAAGAATTATATACATTATAAGTATTGTTTTTTACCCAGATCATGCTCATGTAATAGATAGATTTCATACATTTTATTAATTTAATTAGAAAACTTCTATGACAAATGTGCTTATAATACTATGAATTTATTAGACATCAACAGTAATTTACTAAATAATATAGGGAACATATATAATTTATTCAGAAGATTTACCATTACGAGTTCTTGAATCCACCAATATATTCTGGCTATCCAATATAATCATCTGTGCTGTCATAAGCATTTGGCTATGTTTATCAAATGCACTCAATTGTCAAACAAGCATCAACATTCCACTCCATCAAATCTGCGCTTATAACACTAACTGGAATGCAAAGGTAATTAAAATCTAAATTGTAACCCATTTAATGTTCTAGGAAAATCACATGCAACCAGAATGGCTACCTTCTGCACCACGAGTTAGTTAGCTACACTTTGTAGTGTAAAATCTATATATTAATCTATCCATCTATATGTATGTATGTGCACATTATAAACATGACTCCTAGATATTTTGCTGACTGCTTACTATTCTAATAGGAAATAGTTAGGTCTTAGCTTCGTGAAATTTGGTTAAATCTATCTTATCACTGATTTAATATTGTTATCGGCTTTTCAGGAGGAAGGATTACAGATAGTTGTTATATTGCTAGAAAAATGTCCACGTTCATAATTTATATTTCAGTACTAAATGAAAGACGCCTAAAATTATTCGACTGGTATTAATACTTTGTCCTGATAATCTTCCAAATCTTTCCAGGTACCTATCATAAAATGAGATTATATAGGATAGTTGAAGCATGATTACGTACTATCTTCCTAATATTATGCATTCGATGGTTGTAAAGCTGTGTCTTTCTGTCATATGTATTGAAATAAATTTTGTGTCATAAACTACGTGTCATAAAGAAATATTAGTTTCAATTGTATTTATAAATTTGATTTTGTAAAATCTACTTTTGAGAATAAAATGAATAAATTGTATCAAGATTTATTAAATTTTTAAAAATTTTATAAATTTTCCCAAAAATGAATTCGATTGTTACAGATGTAGAAACAAGTTTGTTTTGCTAGAACTAATATTAATTTTAGAATAAATCATGAAATGTTCATTATGAGAAGTTTTTATGATATATTCTAAAGACAAGACTAAAAAATATTTATAATAAATATGCATATGGAATAAAAAATCTACACTTTTTAAGTGATATATAATATAATATTTATTTTATTTATATGCAGCTCTTATTTAAATTAATGGAGAAATCATTTTTAGTGGTAAGTATAAAACAAATACAATGAGTAAAAATTCCAGTTGCATAATCCATTTAGAAGGACAAATGGGATTTAGATTGGCATGATATGTGTTAAGAAGTTAATCAAATCAACTAATACAATTTATAGATTAAAGAGTTTCTACAATTATAGTTTAGAGTAAACTAAAAAGTGAATCCCTAATTATTTTTAAAACTTCATAAGCTAATTTATTTGAGATTTAATTTTATAAATATAAATATTCATACAGTTTTCACGAATTGAACACTAGTTCCAAAGAAACATTTTAGAAAACTTCGAAACATTATTGCATGTTTTGTGGGTAGAAAACACATAGTAAATAAAGAAAAGATATATTGGAAATTATGTTACCAGCAAAAATAAGGAAACTCAAGAA
This sequence comes from Latrodectus geometricus, assembly GCA_026290005.1. Classification (NCBI taxonomy): domain Eukaryota; kingdom Metazoa; phylum Arthropoda; class Arachnida; order Araneae; family Theridiidae; genus Latrodectus; species Latrodectus geometricus. Next base: position 2,791 of record JAPDSC010035871.1, read on the forward strand.
AATTAGCATAAAACAAATTGAAGAAGAGATAAATTCATTGAAGAAGGTAAAACCTTCATGAAATGATGGTTTTAAGAACACTGCCTCAAAATATACATTAAATTTTAGCCATGACTACTTTTAGTTGAAAAGATATTCAATTGAGGTGACTACTCTTGATACAGGAAATTTATTCTTAATTTTATATTTTATACAATTCTGAATAACGAGTGAAAAATAAACATTTTAATTTAGACCATGTCATTAAAAATGAATGTGTCACAATTACACAACATTGTCAAAAAGTAACAATTCTGGCAATATTATAATAAATGAAAAGAAAAAAATATCTATTATTTATCAAAATTCAAGCTATTCATTTAGGGTTTTTTTTTTTTTTTTTTTTTTTTTTTTTTTTTTTTTTTTTTTAAATATAACACTTTTATAAGCCACAGATACATTCACAAGTTTTAATTAAGAAAAATTGACTGCGGATATTTCATTTATGATTCATTTTATAGCTTTTAAAAAACTGGTTAAAATAACTCCTGGTATTATTTTCATTGTTCAGAAATTAAAATAACAATAAAAACTATTTTTAATAATATTACATATTGATATATAATTCACAGATTTACTTTATGTTAAAGTGCAGTGAAAATATTTCAAGGATAAAAAGAAGTGAACATGTCTCATTGTTACAGTCATGGAACAGAACATAACAACAACAACCATAGATATTTAACTAGTCAACATTTTTGATATGGTTGATTTTAGAAAAAAATGTCGCCTATGAGTTAATTATTTTAAAAAAATACTTAAATAGTAACTGATAAACTTAAGAAATATCTTCTTAGAACCAAAGGAAAACGGGTGACAAATTGAAGAAAACAATTCCATTGTATCTTGCTAGATACGTGACATGAAAAATCAAAATATAAAACTAAAACAAAGATGGAAGACCATTCTCTTAAATTACTTTGCACCTGAAACATTTTAAATCATTAATCACACAGTACCATTATCATTAAAATGTATTTACGAAGTAGATTTCTCAAATCTTCCTGTGCGATGTTCAACATATTCTTATATCTTAGGTAAAATTTATGCTATAAGTAAGTCCCTCGGTACTATTTTTAATCCTGTGGAGTCCCTGAGGAGAATTGGATTATTTAGTTGATCCAGGACATTAAACTGGTGAAGTATAAAGCCACATGTCTAATAAATCAAACGGTGCAACAATGAAGAGAAAAGATTAATTTTCCAGGAGCGCTGTGTGAGTGACAATGATTATACGTGACACATTAAGATATCTTTTGGCTTTGCTCTTAGCATCCAGTATTCCCACCCCACCCGCTATACACAGTATATTACGTCTAAATTTCCCATCCGGGAATAAATCAACGCGGGACCAAGTAGTAATTTCCACCCCATCTGGAAAATTTTATTGATGAGTCCGTGAACGGGTCCATGAGTTAATCGAGGTATTTATTCAAAGAAGGCTGTTCATAATCTTGATCGAAATAATCGGTGATTGGTTGTCATTTCTTGATGACAAGGTCAATATTTCTCGTCATTAAATATACCTCATTGCTTTTTTGATCTATGGAATGTTTATAAATCAAATGGTTTACTACAAAAATAAAATCTTATTTTCATTAAGCTTTTAAAGATATTAAACTGATAAAACCGTAATAATAATTATTTCATTTTGTGAAATATATCATCAAAAAATACCAATTTTTAATAAAGAGGTTTTTTCATTATAATCTGCATCATATTTAGTGGATTTTGTTTCCACGGTATCCTCATGTTGCTTCTCATGGTGGATTTCGATAAATGCTGACATGCAACAGTTACTTTCTTAAATAATATTCTTAAAATATTATTTTTATGATATTAAAATAAAGTACAGAAAATTTAATAAACACACACACTTACACTTTACTCGAACATTTATGAAAATAATTATAAGTTGAGTATTATAACTTAATAATTGTTTCCAAATTAAAACACAATTATTTTTGTATTTCTATGTAAAAGGAAACCATCACAATTATATAATTTAATTAATCAACAGATTTCCATGATTATCATACTTACAAACATTAACTTAGTAAATCAATAATCTAAATACTATTGTTTAAAAATGCTAATTGTTCTTTCTGTAAACAAATGTAATATTAGCATATTTGCATATTCATTCTTCGATATATTAATTAAATATAATAACGATTAAGGATATTTTATGACATTTATAATTTATTTATCAATTAAACTGAAACTAAATGATATTATAAAAATGAGCTGTAACTTTATTATCCTGTAGTTATAAAATATTTGAAAAAAATCAATTTTATACTTCAAATATATTTAATTTTAAATACACGTATTAAGTTCACAAAATCCAATTGCGAAAGAATTTAACTATATATAGCATACAATAATTAAAAGTTAGATACAAAAATAGTATCGATTGGTAAAATATATACTTTAAGCAATCGTTACAATTTCTGTGGATGAGAAATTTCCTGCAGAACATGACTTGACAAAGGAAACTTTCTGAAGTAGAAATAAATAAAAGAAGAAAGAAAATTAAGTCGTATTTCGAAAATCTAGGATCAAAATGTTATTTTCGATAGAAAATCCATCACATATTTTTTTTTCATTATTATTACTTTTATTTTCTGAACTTCAGCACCTCGACGAAATTGAGACGGTACCAAATTCCCAATTACCGGGTTCGGCCAGCTGTATATGTTCTGTGGAGTCCAAATTTTCGATTTTCGGATACTCATTTACCTAGTGTGTAACCTATTGAACCGTTCTCTTGTACAGATTCTATAGTCATGGATCCCATCACCCCATTCCAAAATACGGATCAATTCCACGCCAACGTCGTATTGATGCCAAGTTGCATACATTTGGAAACGACTAAAGATGTTTTTTCCTCTCTTTTGTGATAATTAAAAGACTCTGAAACTGAATCATTGAGAAACAAAAATCTGGAATAGAATTCGAGTTTGTTTGGAGTAAAAGTGAACTAGTGTAGTTTAAAATTTGGTGACTTTTTGTAAATGACTTCTGTCAGTTTAAACGGGATATAGTTTTGAGGAAAAAACTGAGATTTATTTGCAAGAAAAGTTTAAGGAATGTAATATACTGTTCCTTTTTTTCCAATAGGTAATTATGAAATAATTTACATTATTTATTTATATAATTAACTAATAACACATTACTTTTATAGTTATTGAAATAATGCTTAAAAATTTGAATATATTCTAATTATCTTCTAATTAAACAATTGTCAATTTATCCATTGTGTGAAAGTAAATATAAAAATTATTTACTTTCAAATAAATTGTACACTACTTCTATTAATTCTATTATTTTCTATGATTTTAATATTAGTTGTAAATAAGGGTTAAAATTGTTTTTAAAATTATTTTAATTGAAGAATTTATCTTACACAAATTTTTTAAATTAAGAAGCAAATGAATTAGAAAGATCGATTTTTAATCGATGTTATCGATATCTGTAATCGAAATGATTCTCAAAGTGTTTTAATTTTTAGCTCAAAATGAAACATGCTTTTCCTTTTTATGTTAATTTTCTTTAACGTTAGCATGTATATTTCTTATTTTACTTTACTACTTACTATTCTTCTAAAACATTTTAAATTTATTTTAAAAAGAGATTTAACATTTCGCTTAGAAATATTTGCAATAGAAAATTATTGTAATTGTAATTACATTTTTTTTTCCTTTTTGAAGTAAATATTTTGAAGAAAACTTTTTAGCAGAAATAGAAAACAATCTATTATTTTAATAAAAAACATATCCGGAAACAATTTTGCAATTTTTTTTTCAATTTAAAAGCAATCAATAGATTTAGCAATGTTACACCACTTTGCAGCTCAGAAATATCGCCAAATATCTTCTACTTAAACTATCTTGTCTCACGCCGCCAACAAAACCTCGAGAGGCATTCTTCACATAACTTTTGTTCTCTAAATTTTTACGCTTTCCCAGTTCTGACGAATCTACATTTTTATTGTTTTTTTTTCTCCTAGTGCAAGAAAGAGATCAAAAGGAGGACTCTCTTTAATTGGAGGTTGTTTTCAGATATTTTCGCATGAAGGGATTTCCATCCCCTATCTCTTGTGAATTCCCCCTATCCTTAGTAATAGAGAAGGATTTCTTTACACTCAGTTCAGATTTTCTGCGCTTCTTCGCAAGTAATGAGAAATCAGAAGTGGCGACGTATTTCGCCTCAGGTAAGATTCTACTATGAAACTACCAGGGAAAGAACGAGACGATTGCAAAAAGAAATCTTTAGAACTATCTTTTAAATAGATTTGAGTATTGAATGATAATTTTTTTCTAAGCCTTCACACGATGCAATTGATTGAATATTTAAACTAGTTTTTTTCGCTTATAACTTCGATTTGAACTTTCAACTTAATTCAATATTGAAAAATATTTAGCTAATGAAATTGAGCTACGTGTAATTACTTTTTTAATGGAAAAATCTCTAATGTCAGCTGTAAATTAAATAAAACTTTTATATTTTACCTTTTGGTTTTTATTCAAAAATTCTGTTTGTGAGCATAAAAATGCTTTTAAATGTTCCTCCTTTTATCTGTGATGTGTAGTTAATACCAAATTTGAAAATTATATATTTAATGAATAAATATTGCATTAGTATATAAAAATTAACAACATCAAAATTTTTGCAAATAACTGTTAAAAGAAACACAATTTGATTTGAATCTAACTAAAGGTAAAGAATTTATAAAATAAATGAATGAAATATATATTATATACAATTCAACTATATTTAAGTGTTTTAATTTTATTTTTATTCTTTATACATGTGAAAATATTGCTTTAAAATAATTTTATGAAAAGCATCTTTAAAAGTGGAATGGTAATCGATAATAATCTTTGGTTAAAATAAAACATGAACTGGGCTAACATTTTTAAAATAGAAATATCCTGGGTTTCGACAATGTTAAAGTGTTAAAAGTTTCTTAAATTTACATTTTTTCTATGTAATAAATCATCTTATTGATTTAAAAATCCTGCCCAAATATGAGTATATTGCATTTACCAAGCCTTTATTCGTTTTACATAATTTACATATCCTTTTACTCGGCTTTTCCAAATGCGTGTTATAAAAATGTTGAAAATTACGTGTGCAATAATATATAAGAATATTTATATAAAACTATTAGAAACACAGAGAAATAAATTATAAATTGTTCCTCATAAACAAAATCATTTGATACTTTTTTATAAATACAAAGAAATGTTAATTTTCAAATATCAAATATTCTCATGCAATTTTGAAAAGAGAAACTGAAACTTTTTTTAAAGATAGAGTATAAGAATATTGTGAAATCTAATGTCATTTATTCATAATATTCTTATATTGTAACTTTAAAAAAAGTTTGGTTCTTTTATCTATTTAGTTCTATTATCTAATAATGCTGGTGATACTAATTAATTATGATAAAATAAAATAAAAACGATACCAATATTCCTCCTGTGAAATAATTGACTTTTAAATAGAAGTTTGTTATTATTTTAATAAATCCCTTTAAAATGCTTAATATTTAATGAATTTAAATTAAATTATTTCAATTATAAGTGTGTTTTTCAAAAAATATTTATAAACATCAGAACTTTGTTTAATTTCTCTTGTATGTTTTGATTGTTGCAGTTTTCAAGCTGAAAAGTACAAGATTGCACAAATTTATTTCATAAATATAACCTAAATTATATATATACACAAATGCAAAATTGTGTTAAACTCCTTTTACTTTGTTGTAAGACAAATCATTTTTATAAACTTAATTTCTACTAAGTTTATGTTGCAACTTGTCTCATACATAATTCTGATCCAGCTAAAGGTCTGGAGGAATCCTATAAATCACGAGAAAATGATTTGTCTGGGATGCGCACATGTACCCTCAGAACGTGACTTACATGAAGTTGACTGCTGACGATAAATTGGGCGTCAAAATGTTGCCGGATGATGTGACTGCTCTTGAATTCTACACCACACTTTCCTTTCTCTGCTTCTGATTTGATCTTAAGGAATAAAAGGAGAAAAAGAAGCCGCGAAGAGGATTCAGGAGCACGATGTGGACTTAGTCATAGGAAGAAGAGTTTCAAGAATGGCTGAGATAATGCCTGGACCTTGGAAGACAGCCAGATATTGAAAAGCTAGTAGGTCATCATTGACCAATAAACAAAAAGAAACGAAGACTCCTATAAGACCCTGACAGGAAATTGAAAAGGTCCGCTTGATCTAGGATAAATCCTAAGTAGGACTCATAGCTGATGAGGTTACAACATTCGTCTGGTGGAAGAGGACGTTAATAAAATGAAAAAAAAATTGCTTATTACTATTTGTTATATACTAATTGATAATTTTTACATACAATATACATTAAAGAACTCATACATACTTTGAATTTTATTGTTTACTGCAACTAATTAGTATATTGAAAACATTCAATGACATTACCAAAAGTTAAATGTGCAATATTTAGAAATTAAATAAGGATTTTTTATAGTTTTCAGACTTAAGGTAGTTAAAAATATAAGAAATCTGTTTAAAAATGATATTATTTTAAGCACAACGCAATTCATTATAAGTTTCCATCTAATATTAAAAATGGTAAATTGTCCATTTATAAACAAACAGGAAATTAAGTAAAATGTTCATTTAAGGAAAAAATAAAAACAAAAGTTGGAGTCATCAATACATCATAAAATGCGCGAGTCAAAAACGAAATGCGTTTTAACACACTTAGTTTTAATTTTTTTTAAAATGAGAAAATTGTATTTAAACCATTTTCGGTTAGAAATATAATATAAATAATAATAATAAAGTTTCCTTTATATATATATTATTGAAAAAATATATAAAATTTTGTACTGTTGTACAATATATTAATTTTTGAGAAAATGTTTAGTAAAAATATTTTAAAGGTTTAAACTATCATTCAAAAAGTTAAAAATAAAACTCTTTAAAAATAAACTGTTTTGCATACATTGTTAATACGTCAATTAAATTTTAGTTTGTGTTCAAAATAACATTTATTTAAATAATCGTTAGATAATAACATACTTCTTTGTTCATTTTTTTAAATTGAATTCAATAAATTATTTTTTTATTATCATTTTTCTTGTAACAGTAGCTCATGAAATGTATACAAATCGAACTCAGTGAAGCATGTCAAATCTATTCAAAGTAATAAAACAAAGGTTTTGCTTTTCTACGCATTTTTAACCATTTGTCTTGAGCTTAAAATATTCCATTCAAAGAGATTGTTTGTCAGACATTTGACAAAAGCAAACTTAAATAAATTGTACATTGGCTCCATACTCCCCAAGCAATCATTATAAATCATGAATGCTGTCAGAGTCCTTATAGAGACATGAGACATTAACCTTAATGATGCATCTGTTATCTTGGATTCATTTTTCATTGCATATTGCGTATCTTTCCAGATCACCAACCTCATTTATCTATTTTGGTTTTGAAGCTGGTATCGCTCTTGCGAGTATCAGATTCACATATAGTTCATAATTCTGCAATTTTAATTTTTTCCCCCATCTTTAAGTTAGTTTTGTGGAATTTGTAAAATTTAAAAAAAACTACAATCAAGACTCGTGACATATATTAAATTAGAAGTAAACTAAATATACAGCCATGATTATTAACAAGGCTATTTATTATGATTATTTATGCAATAATATAAAATTTCTATCATGATTTCCATTTAATATTTACATTTGTTTAAATATTTTTACATATTATCTGAACTCCTAATTATTTAATATTTTTAATACATACTATACAAATATATATATATATATATATATATATATATATATATATATATATATATATATATATATATATATATATCTATATATATATATATATATATATATATATATATATATATATATATATATATATATATATATATATATGTAAATAATTTGCATTATACTTATTATTATGTTTTATAACTTCATTATTGAAATCTGATATTAAAACAAATGATTTCATAAATTCATTATTTACTTTAACTATTGTGTTATTATCATCAATCATTCCTTTTTTAAAAATGCTTTCTTGGAAGTATCTGAATCCATATGTTAAAATTGAAAAATTAATTAATGGTATTATATCTAATGTTAAAGTTAAATATATAATTTTAATATTGAAATAAATTGCTGAATATTGTTTGTATTAACATATAGGAAGCATGCAAAATACATTAATTTAGGAATATAAAATCAACTTAATTACACAATATAATATGTATTGAATAAAAAATATCAAGTAGGATGTATACATCTTTCAGTTGAGTAATAATGAAACATGTAGCATGATTCAGCAGTAACAACAAAATTCAGTAGCTAACTTTAATCAACTACATGATTCAATAATTAACATTCAGTAGCAAATTAATACTTTAAATCCTTTTACATGAGACATTTTAGTTATAATACCTTAAATGATACAGTCTTTCCACATAAATGGTAATTTTAAATACGATGAAATATTCATTATACTATTCAAAATCTTCAAATGTAAAAAGAAAATTATATTTTAAAATTATTGAGTTATACTTAAAAGAAACTATTTCAGCAAATATTTTTGTCAGTAGCAAATATAAAAAACTTAAAGAAAAATTCTTTTTAATGCTAGATATCTTAAAAGCTAAAATTGAAGTATATGTTTTGTTCCTAATCTATTTGTAAAATATTTTAGCAAAAATAATTTTATATATTAACATTTTTCTGACAGTATAAAGATGAAATTGTCGTATGGAGTTTGAAATAAAAATCTATGTAACTAACAATTACTTAGAAATTGTTTGATTAACCAAAGTATCCAGTGATCCTGCCAAAAATACGATTAAAAATTTTCATATTTTCGTAATAAGAATGCAATTTTCATGAAAAATACTCATTTATGAGACAGAAAAATCATGAATAATGGAATCTGGAAAACCAGAAAAGTGTCAGAAAATTCATAAATAAGTAATTTCTAATATAATTCACTGCATAAATTATAAGTTTATAAAAAACAAAAATACAAAAAAAAAAATGTTTCTCAATATTTCTCTTTTTTAAAGAAAAGTATATTAATCTTACAATTTGCAAGAAAGTAATCTTGAGTTTTAAAACTTTAACTGAATTAAAACTTGTTCAGACTATGATTCATTATATCTGATTATTTCGTCAAGATTTGAAAATAACTTATTTTGTTTATTTTTGTAAGCAAATATAAATTGCATCTAATTTTATATTCTTACGCTTACCATAAGAACTTGCAATGGCATCTGATTTAAGATTTAAGAATGTTTGATGTTTCCCAAAAATCTTGATATTGATGTGGAATAATAGTCATTAATTACGCATATGGAAATTTCTAAATAATTAAAATTTTTTGTGCATCATATTTACTTCTGGAATTCACTCAAATACCTAATATGTCTCTATTATTTTCTTTAAATTAAAATTAAAAAAAATAATTCTACGTACATATTTAGGCTAAATGATTTAACACGTTTTATAATTCGTACTATATGATAATATTAACTATACTACACACACTGTTTGCGCCACTATATAAAAGTGTCTTCAACTCAGCCTCTTGTAATAATGAAAAGTGAAACTCTTGGTAGATGGGCATTGTAGACAAACTATGATAGTTTTAAGAACAATTAAGTATTTAAAATTAAACTGTAAAGAATGTATAATATAGGTACATATTTAATATTTACCAAAAATGCAATTTATTGTATAAGCAATTTATGGGTTTCAATTATAATTTTTTCTGTAAAATACATTTAAGATATTTCACATAATAAATTAAAATTTTTAAGTCGATATTATAAGTCTTTGAATTAATATTATAATTTCAATTTGTTATTGAGCATATTGCTTTGTTTTGTAATTTATTTGGAAACTTTACAATGACTAAAATAATTTAATTATAAGCAAATTACAAGCAATTACATAACAACATTTCATTAACAAAGTCAAAATGTTAAGCCATAATCAATTGGGTTTTACTTCAATAATCCGCTTACGAAAGATAAAATTCCTCTTTATTGCTTAACTTCATTTAACTTTATGTACAAGTGTGCATTTTAATGAATGACGCCAATTAAGAGACTTCATTTTGAGATGATAATTGTAAAACTTCAAGCTGCTGAAGAGGATTTTTATGAGGATCCATTCCTCCTCAAGTGGAGATTATACAGACGAATGAAGGAAAGGGTTAGTTTGCAAAGTGTTCCTCGATTTGGAAAAAGACGAATGGGAAGGAATAAAGAAGGTGTGTTTGAAATACTCTCATTATCACTTGGCGAGATTTCGCAGGAAAATATAAAACGAGTAGTATATTTGTGATGTTCGCGTTTCAATGGGAAAATTTTATTGCGAAGATAATTCGCCAAGGTTCTTAATGTGTTCTGCACTTGTTCTTCAGCTAGCCCTTAAAACTTATTCTTTGTTTCTCTTATATTTATTTGAAGAATTACGGATTTCCTTTTTTAAAGTCAAAAATTGAAGTAATCTTCTAATGCAGAATGGTTAAATAAATAATTCAATCTTTCTAACAAGAGATTCAGTTAAAATTATTAATTAAAAACCGCATTAAAAATTTTATTGTAGTTATGATTTTTCATACAGAATTTAGGAAGACTTTATCATTTTTTATAATACAATAATACGGAAAAATTTGTCATTAATCTTTATACTAGTTATATCAAAGCTTTTACAGAACTATTTTTCTATCTTCAAGATACAGTAATTTAAGTTCACTAATATTCGAAGCAAGATGAAATTTTCTAATGCAAATAATATTAATATAGTTTTCGACACACTTAAACTTCTTATTAAATGTACTGTGCATATTAAAAAATTGTAATGATTTTCTAGCATTTAACATTGTAACAACGTAAATATTTTTTTAATTCGCAAAATAACTGTAAAAGTAATCAAAATATGTAAATGAAAAATATTTCCAATTTCTAATTAGATTATTGAAAATGAAATAATATATTACGATGGTAAATCCAGTTCACAGACATTAGGTCAAATCAACATTATGCTAAAAATAATTACTCCCATACATGTATATGCAAATATATTAAACCTAGGAAATTTCTAGTTTTGAGATCATTCGTAATCTATATAACTAGAAATTACCAAGGTATTTTAATGGAATTTTACTTGAGGTTTCAAACGCATAACATTTCTGTGATATTGAAATCAATTACCCACATTAAATAAAATTAAAATAATTTTTAGTAAAGCAATAACATCATATCATTTTGAAGAAACTCTGTTAATTTTAGAATTTTTCCTGTTGTCATTTTTATAAAGTTAATATATCTTAGTACAAAATATTCTTGAGCTATATTAAACAATCTGTTTACACTTTCTCACTAAACCCCCAGTGAAACTGTGGCACTGAGCAAAGTAAAGTTTGCATATCAATCAACATGATTTATTTACCTCGATTCTGCATCACTACAGTAGTGGCTTCCAAAATCATTTAAATTTCAATTTTAACATATATACACAAACTTTAAAGTAATTATAATCATCATCTTTGAAATTATGATCAAATATATAATAATGAGAGTTATATAATTTTTAAAGTCTCAATTTTTATTCCCAGAGAAATAAATTACCATGCAAGTATTATTGAAACTTCCTATTCTAAGCATTTTTAACTAATGAACTGTTTAAAAGCGTTAAGAGTGATTGTTTAAACAATTAGTAGTATCAGGAATCCTTTCATATCCTTATGTAAGTAGGTCAATATTTATTTAAAATAATATGTTTTGCTTTATAAAAATTATACGGCCTTTATATAGCAATTAATTAATATTTCTGTATTTTCTTTTCTTTCAGGTAATTTTTCTTTATCAAAAAAATCAGAATACTTACTTCTACATTTCAAACAGCTTACAAAATAAACTTTATATAATTAATGCTTACTAATTAAAAATTAATTCATTACTTTTTACAATTTTCCAAGATCAGAAATAGTTATTATGTTTGAAAAATGAATGAATAATGAATGACTATACAAAAATGACATTCTAAAGCCACAGGAACAGCAAATACTCATTAAAAATCATTGTTCAATAATTGTTAATCATTGATAAAAAATAAGTTTTAAAAGCAGTATAACGTGGAAAAAAATGGGAGTTGTATTATAAGCATAGAACTTCATTAGAAATAGAATAGGAATATATTAACTAAATAAAAAATACACATTTAAATTAAATCGTTTTAAAATTAAAAATTCCATTATAAAAATATTGTATCTTTAACAACATATTTCTACAGCAGAATTCATATATCTTGTATTTCAGATGTAAAATTTGTAATAAAGGCATTTCTTATATCCAAACATATATTTTGTATGGTAATAATTTGATATTTTATTTTTATTTTATATTTTGGTATCAAGTTCAAACTGTCCAATAACAATGTTATTGGTTATACTGATAAAAATTTACACTCTCATAAAAATGGCCGCCTGGGCTTTGTTAGATAGACAGAAAATACATGAAAATGTGTTATTTCGAATATTTCATTCTAAGAACAAAACTAGGTTACATTCAATGTGGAAAAAATCCACTTTGTGAGCAACAGAAGTAAAAATAAAAGTTCAGACCTGATAAGGAGATTTCTTTCTTTCTCTTTCTGCATGGGTAAAGCTTTGTTTCCGTCCTGGCATCCGTTTGATAAAGTAACGGAAATAGACTTTTTACGGCCCTTAATACAAAAAAAGTCCCAAAAAATGCGCATCTATATATTTAATCTCCGGATTAATTTAGATTATAAAACAGTACTGAAAAGTGAAACGTCAATTTTAGTTCAATAAATTTGATTATTTCAGTTTTGTTTTATAACTGCCTTTAAAAATTCGTCGTTAATTCGTTCGGGTAAAAAACGAATGAAAACATTAAGTTAATTTTGCACAACAACTTATTTAATGAAAAACTAGTACTACATTAACGTTAGAGAAAACTTTTTTTATTAAAAATACTTTTATTTTCCTTATTGCATGTTATCAACTTATTATAACACTATTATTTTGTAATTTTATCGTCCAATCGTGGAAAATGCAAACATTAATATTGTAAGGAAAATTGGTGCTTGTTTTATGAGAAAAATTCACAATGTTCCCTAAAAAAGAATTTACTAAAATAGTAGATTAAAAATTATGGTTTCTTAAAGTTAGAATGTGAAATAAATAAGAATCATTTAATTTTTTAAATGCTATTATATTTTAAATTAAAATATATTTCAAAATAAAACTTAGAAGATATGTTATGGTAGAAATCATGATTACACATTATGAGATAACATACCAATTTGCAAATCTGAAACCAAGTAAAACTTGTCTGGCTTTTTCAAAACAAACTCATTTGCTATTTTTCAAAAATTAAAAAAGAATGATAATACAATAAAATCACACACATCATAAAAGAGAGGGGGCTAAAGTAGGTAAAGAGGAATTCATGACGTAATATTTTACTTTCAAAATGTATTTTTCGGATGAAAATATTATTCAGGTTGCATGGCCTGAATCTAATATTTAATGTTGGCAAGATTTATGAAATTATCGACGAGATTACGTTTGCACGTATTTAGATTATGGCTCTGCAGTGGCATGGGGAGCTAAAGAAAGGTATATGATGTATGATCTGTTGCGATTTCTTGGGAAATTTGATTCTTATTCTGATAATATTAGGAGCAACAAAATTTTCAAAATTACGAAGATAATGCTTCTTTTCTATCATTTTAAATGTATTAAAAATTTTTTACGATGGAAAAATTGAAGTCTTAATCTGGTACCTGTAACCTACAGCCTGAATTCTGCATCAAATTTGTAGGGTCATTTGGTTCATCAAGTAATAATCTAGGTGATAAGGAAATGAGTAGAATTAACATTTATGAATGACTTATATTAAAAAAATCCATTAATATTTGCTTTAAAATATGAAGAATTGATTGAAGAATTGATTAATTAAGGCCATTCTGAAATATTGTGGATTAAGATTCATTTTTAAATGTTTTTTAGCAAGTTGATTCATAAATTTGCTACAGATGTTTTAAGCGATATTTAAAAAATTTAAGTCATAAATTTTCTTATGGATTTAAAAATCTATTATTAGGTTGGGGAAAAAAGAAATCCATTATTTTTACGTGAACTTTATGTAACTTCTTTTGGATTCGCTTTGTAAAAAGGTTTAAAACAGCTTTCATGTAGATTTTTAGGTCTGACGCGTTACGACTGCTGACGTGCAGTTAACTTCGATCATTTTTAATATTTTATAGACATTTTCGACGATACTGTATCCGCATGCGAGGTGCATCTCTAACATCAAAATACCCGAACGGAATCCACGAAACAAAATTTGTACGTAACTGGTTGTTACAGTATTATATAGGACGATAAACATCTTTTTCAATTTCAGCCACCTGGTTAGCCTTTTCGGCATTATAAAAGAAAAACGAAATTGTATCGAATTTTCCGTTTATTGTCTTCCATTTTTAAAACCTTGTACTCGTAGCTGAATTAATCAAACAAAAAATCGCTAGAGGATATTTTATTGTCAAATGTCACCTTTCCAATGAGCATAAATCTGAAATTGTTTGATAGATAACTCACGAGATATCGATCACTACAGACGTCTACCGAAAAAATAATGGATTACTTTTTACCCAAACTAATATTATATATTTTATATATTTCATTCATTCACACCATTTATTTAACTTAAAAAAAGGATTTTATACATATATATACATATATATGTAAATATATTATAAATATATATATATATATTTACATATATAGTATATACATATGATCATTTTTCTATTAAAAATGACATATTTTAGTATCTCTTAACTGTCTTTCATACAAAATAAGACTTTTAAATTGATTTTTCCAAATTATATC
Source organism: Latrodectus geometricus (assembly GCA_026290005.1). Taxonomy (NCBI): domain Eukaryota; kingdom Metazoa; phylum Arthropoda; class Arachnida; order Araneae; family Theridiidae; genus Latrodectus; species Latrodectus geometricus. The sequence goes on from JAPDSC010035871.1 coordinate 17,800, forward strand.
TCTAAACATTTTAGCTTTTCCTAATTAACATTTGGATAGCTGTATAGTTTCATTGCAACAGTAAGGAATTGATTTTTACATGGAAATTTTGTAATTTAGTGGCGAGATGGTTTCAGTACGGATTAGTTTTAAGAATTTTTTCTACAGTAAATCAAGAACTATACAGTTGATGTAAAAGTAATGTAATTAATGACATCTAAAAGAAAAAAGAATAATATTCTTCATTTACTTTTAATTTAAAAACTAAAATATTTATTTAACCCTTTCGTTTAACATAGATATTAAAAAATAGTAATATATATTACATACTATCAACCAATTTTATTCTAGCATATAGAAGATTATTTGATCAACTCTAATTTCAATTAAAAATTGAAAAGTACACTGAATATTTACATTCGTTGATGACATTTTTTTCGTTGTTTTTATAATGCATTCCAAACATTTTACCTCTTCATTTGCTATGCAAGTATATGAGTTTTAATGAATTCTAAGATGAGTCTCTCATACTGGACTGTACAGTACTTTCAAATACAGACCAATATTTAAAATGTATATAATTTTAAACATTTTCCTCAAATAATATTCTTATTTTGTAAGATGGATTCCTTAGAAGTTTAAAAATCTCGTATAGTTGCAAAATGCAATATAATATAAACATTGAAGAGACATAGAGGGTGAGATATATCACTAGATATTTTTAAGTTTAAATACATTTTTCATGATAAAATAAGGAATTGTGAAAAAATAAGGAAAATAGAAATTAAATAAAAGTGAATTTTAATATTTTATACCACACTGATTAACAGTGAAAGTTTATATCCTTTCATTTCCTATTCCCATTTATTTTTTAAACATAAAATAAAAATAAAATACCAAATACTTTCTTCACTTGAATCAATATCAGATTAAGAAAATTGCATTATGTCTTGAGAAAAAAAATATCTATTCTTTGCTTTTCTGCAGTTTTCTTTCGATATACTTTTATACACCGGAGGGAATTTTGGCAAGACTTCCCTTTCCTATCTAATTTTTTTTATATCCTTCATTTCGAAGTATATAGAGTTATTTGACTAAAAACTGTTAGGTGTAGATTTTTCGTATTTTAAATAAAATGTATATTTTAATAAAATGCAGTTTACCTCTTCGTATCAGATTATGGATGATAAAGATTGGAAGAAACTATTTTTTTAAGAAGAAAAATATTCAGAACAAGAAATATGTGGCAAACATTTTCACGTAGGTTTTTCTATAAAAATAAACTCCGAGAGATGTTTCAAGGATAATAATGTTTTTCTTTGGAAAATGAATACTTTATAAATTCAAACTAGAATATAAAATAAGAATTTGTCATTTAAATCCATGAGGTAATAGTCTTGGGATCGTTCCAAAAAAAAATCAACACATTTTTTTCGATATCAAAAAAGAGAAAGAATTTGCTCAGTAAGATAACGTGTAAAAAATTTGTTATATAAAATTCAACCTTAAATTAATTAATAATATTATATTAAAACATTGTTCTTATGTTAATTATTTAGCGATTTTAATCAATTATCTACGCAATGAAGAAATACTTATTACGAGGAATTGATTGCATACAGGCGAATATCAGAAATATAAAAAGTTATTACTATCAGATATATTTTTGACTTAGAAGTATTAATGGCGGAGACAGAGAGTATCTTCGTTTACTAGAAATAAGAATA
>JAPDSC010035871.1:34569-47860 GCA_026290005.1 Latrodectus geometricus
TATATATATATATATATATATATATATATATATATATATCATTGTGATGACAAGGAGATATCATATATATGCTGAAAAATTAATTATCTAATTATCTATAGGTTTCAATGCTAAAAGGTTTTATATACAAGGTCATGAAGGGAGTATATTAGCAAATAGAAGGAGCACATTTTAAAAATACTATATAATATAGATTAATCATAATTTTGGAAATATATTGGATGTAAAATATAGCTTATACGTAAAATTAAAAGTAATTTAGAAATTCTTATATGAGATGATATGCGAAAGGGGTGGAAAAAGATTTGATATAAACTATATAAAATTTATAGCTCTTAAAAACAGTGAATATGTGTTAGACAGAATATATAATTTTACTATTTTTCTCAGTTTTGTTAAACTCTTTTTAATATCCACGTCGGTTCTTATATATTTGTTTTATGTAACATTAATCAAAATATGTTTAATAATTTGAAAATAGATGGTTTTTTTTATAATGCAAATTTTGTGTTTCTTGATCCCTTTTCTTAATTTGAAATTTAATATTTAAATTAGAAAATATGTAATCAAACAATTTTAAAACATAGACCATAAGATTTTTAGTGAATCAAACAGGATCAACGAACAAAATAAACTGTACACAAAAATGGCAAAATTACTTAAATTGTTAATATTCCTTAGAAAATATTGAATTTACTTTTACATAAAATTTGTTAAAACGCACAAAATCCCTATTAAGCATTAATTTTTGGTGATTGAATAATATAAAATATCATCAGTAAATATATACAAAAAAAAAAAAAAAAAAAAAAAAAAAAAAAAAAAAAACCCAAAACGTAATCAAATTTTTAGAGTTATTTATTATATTCATAATTTTTGTCAAAATATGCGAATCTGGTGAATGTAATTTTCCTGTGTTATTTTATCATAGGTAACAAATATGATATTTATTTGATTTATTCATAGATGCTAATGCCATCATTCCTCATGTATCTTAAAACAGTCCAATGAATCTAAGCTCATAGCATGGATCGATATTAGCTTAGATTCATAGGAAACAAAAATGCATAATAAAGCAGTATTTTAAGGAGATCTATATATTAGAAAAAAAAAAACTAAATTGATAGTGGAAATTCTGCTTAAAACTTTATTTTTATTTAATTAAAGCAAATTTGATATTTATTATATTTTACACAGTTGACATTTTGTTGAAGTATATAAAAATAAAAATATTTTAAACAGATAATGCTTATTCTAAGAATACTGCAGTTTTTATTTTGCAATTTTTTGCACAATATTAGATGAACATTTATTCATCTTCTGAAATTAAATTTGTAAATTTTCTAAAATAAGCTCATTATCACAATTCAATGAACTGATTCTTTCGTTGTATGAGTTAAAACAGATTATAAGACGATGTCTTTTCTAATTTGTGATCAAAGTTGCATTTAAAATTCGTATAATTCCTTACCACACTGTATATTTTTCGTTATTTTTAACAGACTCATCTGTCTTTTCTTTTTTTTTTTATTCATTGCTCGCACGCCAAGGGTAATCAGGTATTCTCTGAAAGAAAATTCAGCCATGAGCGAATTAATCTCAGTTCAAGAAAACAAAGCTAATTCGGCTAACTTTTATTCATTTCTTTCGAGTTTCCAGAAAGACTTCTAAAAGGAGACTTCTAGTTAATTAGATATGCAAATTATGACCCAAATATCCGTTGCTTTCGCCATGGAAAATCTATCTCGCCAGAAACGCTTATTCAACGTGGCGAGCACTATTAGAATGCTGAACAATTCTGAAGTTGCTTCCAGAATGGCACATCAGGTAGAGTGTAGACTCTCCCAGAAATTCACTTCCTCAAGAATCTAAAGGCAGTGTATCTTCCCTATATATATATATCAGATGCAAAGCCATGCCACCATGTACTCGATGAGAACATTCAAATTAAGTTTTAATCTAATTTATTGGTTAGACGCTACTCAGACATGTCTCAAAGGGGAGTATTAGTACTAACTTTATAACGAGGAAGGTTAGCCCTAGAGAATGCAATCAGGTTGCTTTGTGGATATTTCGCATGAATAGCGCTATCGTGGAAACTTAAAGCAGCACGATAGGGGAAAGTCTTAGAGAAACAATTAATTGCGTATGACACGATCGAGAAATTATAATTGCACCTTTACGGCAAAATTATCCTGATGTGTGTAAAATATATTGTATCAAAGGGTTGAATGCATTAATAGGGAATTATTTTTCACGGTAAATTTATTAGTACATTTACACGAATGAGTGTTCCAAAATGATCCTATTTACTGATTTTATTTTAATATTTAATTGTATAATCTCATCACATTATTCTATCACATAAATGTTTATTTTATTTATAACCAATATATTTAACTAAATAAATCCTTAAGCATCGGACATTTAAAAATCTCATATTTCAATTCATATAATAAATATACATGTTTTGTAAGATATATAATCGACAAGTTAGTAATTAATTTTTAACATTTTGCAAATTTTTAGCATTAATTGCAATAAATATGTATAGTGAAAAAATATTTAATTAAATAGGTTTTTCTCTCTCAAGAAGAGTGATTCATTGTTTGTTAAAATGTATTTGTTTCTAAATATCAAATTATATTAAAATGATTTTTATTAAAAATAAATTGTCAGACTACTTTTGTAATTTTTTTAAATCTATTGATTTCCAAATATTAACATTATTTGGAGAATATTTTTTTAATAAGAACATTTTTATTATTCAAATAAAATATAATTTTGATGCATTATAATTTTCTGATTTGGAATAAATTTACTGGGTAAAAAATTTTTAAAATATGGAATAAACAAGTTCTTTAGCTATATAGAAGATATACTATAATATGATCAACAAAACTTAAAATAAGTAAAAGATATGAAATATAATTATTAATTACTATTGCAATTATTTAATTAGAATATATAATCAATGCTCTTTCAAAAGTTTTGATTAAATACAGTTAAAAACATTTCAAATTAAATAAAAAATCAGAAAGGAAATAAATTTTGAAAAAACAAACATGTAAAACGCATTAATTTATAAAATTATTTTTTGTATCACTTGATAAGGTTTTATGCATAAATTTTATCATGATTTATGTTACGTATAAATTTGTTGATAGATGAGAGAGGAACAATTGACAATGCAGATTACTTAATTATTAATTTTGAGTGATGTTATTCATGCTTAAATTATGCATGAAATTATTGCATCAAAAATTTTATTGAAATCATGATATATAAAGTATAATATTATGAGTGCATTTAAGCTTTATATAATAAATCTTAGTTATACTTATGTATTCAATTGATTCTTGGAAGCTGAATTTCTTAATGCTGTAAATAGCTTTTTTTGTATATTTAGCGATTCTACTTGACAAATAGTTAATGATATGTGTTAAATTAAAATAATCAAGTGTGAATTTTGAGTGTTAAAAGCAACATTTTTTGAATAATATGAAAATTATCAAATACGTAATATTTCGATACATGCTTGCAGAGGCCAGAAGTGCAGCATTTATTTCTCGTAGTTCAACAAAGACTGTTATTGAAACTAAAACCTTATGTTTCGAAGATCCCTGCTATAAATTTATTTATACTTGGTTTCAATACATGTTACCCTTTAATACGTGTTACCTACAAACCTATACTCACAAATATTTTTTTATCAGCTTCAGCATTATTACAAAGCATCCTTTGATCATTTTCCTCCCAATTATCATAAAGTAAACGTTTCATACCCTGTTACTATAAGTGAATTTGGTATTTTAAAATTAATTGTAGGTAAATTAGTCACGAAGTAATGAAGAAGTATTAAAAAGAAAATGCGCAATCTTCTAAGATCAAGAGCCGTAATGAAAAATATTTGTTATTAGAACTAAGTCACAATTGTTAACTCATATATAACAAAGTTATTAAAATATGCAAGTTGAAGAATCATGAACTTTGCGATAGAAATCCTATGAACTCATATTGAGTAAAGCTAACATAAACACGGAAACCGTATGACAACCAATTAGGCACGTGTTGCATACAAACATTCTTATCAGTGAAAAATTTGAATTATCAATTCAAATTCATGAATGAGCGTAAAATATGGACATCACAAAGCTAGAAGAAAGTGTGTTGGATAGGTTGAATCTAAATTCAGTTTGTTTGAAAGGGATCACTATTGCTTTATTCATTCTACAAAAAAAGAAGAAAATACAATTCTTGTTGCTAACTGTGAAAAATGAAAATGGGACACGAAATGATAAAGTGAACATAATGGTCAAAGGAACACGGAAACATTATTAATGATTTAAAAAACTTTTAAATATGATTGCGTCATCTTTTTATTTGATTTTAATGGGGTTATAAATCAAAATGTTTACAAAAACAGTTTTGAAGTTTATCTATGGCCTTATTCTTGTGCAAAAGTTATTAAAATTCTTGGATAGATGTTCGAGCATTATAATGATCGGCTCACAAAATGTATAAAACTTGATTTAAGAAATTAAGATATTGGATTCTATTTGTCAGTCACCTGATATTGGTTTGTTTTAAGAATATTAGGATATCATCGGAAGAAAAATCGGGACATGGAAACATTTTTCATAAGCTGAACTTAAAAATGTTCAATCGGAATAAGCGAATATTATTAGATTTACCTTAAAATTCTTATTAATTCTATACACTGACAAAAAGTCAGAATTTATGACGTAAAAGAGTATGCAACTAAAAATAAAAACTTGCTGTATTTCATACATTAAGATGATTGATTAATGAAGCTTAAATATCTCTGCAGGTAAATTTCCATTGCATTTTGTAGAATTATAAAAAATGTATGTACATATAATGTAATACACTAAAAATAGCGTGCATAAAAAATTAAGGCAGAAATCACATCATTTTTTTTCAAATTATTATATAAGTTTAAAATAAGTACTAAGATAATGAAAAAATAGCAAATAAAATTAGTGTTTAACTACGTGCAGATTCGGAAAGAAAAGTGTTTATCTTAAAATGCGTATTCACAAAATATTTTGAAATAAAATTTTTAAATGCTTATCGAATGCTTAAAATAAAAGTTCTTACATTTAAAATTATCAAATACTTTTTATATCTTTTATTAAAAAAATGCACTAAAAATTTCAAAATTATAATGCCATATACAACTGAAACTGTATCTAAGAAATTTTGAACTATGCTATGCTTTATGAATGCACCCAAAATAACTTCTTCAAACGAGAATTGTACAGTAATATTTAAAGATTTAAAAGCATAAATTTTGTTTTGTATATATTTTATGTTTGTATTGTATGCACATTTTGTTTTATATTTACGAAATAATTAACACAGTAAAATATCTGTAAGCTTTATCATGAATTAAAATGTTAACTAGCTTTAATGTAAAGTAAATTATAATAATATTCACGTGACATTTAAAACGAATTCAACTTATTTTTTGAAAGTTTGTAAAATTAAAGCAACTTTCTACAAGATTTTGTTCTCCTTTAATGCGATTAATGTTTTAACTATTTCAAGCTATACAAGAAACTAAGTTTGTTTATGATTCGCAGTGGTATCGTGACGCGTTTCCTGTAAGGCGAGTTCTTTCGTCTTTGACATCTGTCATGGGTACAAAAGTTTCTAATATTAAATAAGGAATGTATCCACCTTACCTCTGACCATCCCATATCAAACCAAAAAATATTATTTGATAATTTTTTATAAGGAAATGGTCATGATCTGAATAACTCAACATATTATTATTAATTGATTTTGATCATAATTTCTATTGACCTACATAATTTCTATTGACCCAATTTTTTTTTGTCAAACCAAATTTAATTTAGTATTTTAAATGTTTCATACGAGAATTAAATAAAAATATAATAAAATTCTAAAAGCCATTTATATATGTTTAAAGAAATAGACAATTATTTATAGCAAAAAATGATGTTGAAATTTAACTTCTAATTTGTTGCAGATTGTATAACATTTGTAAAAGCAGATTCAAAATATATATACCTATTATATCATTATAATAATTTTCTATTTTACACACTACTCGTTTTTAACATATATGTTACAACTCATACAAAAACTGGTCCTAGAACTTACTTGTGGTACTGAAACGACTTTTAACTGTAAAAAGAACATTGCAATATCGATAAGATAACCTTTAAAAGTTGTTCTTGCACCACTCTCAACAGAGGCGGATATGACAACCGCCAACTTTCTAACTTTCGACATACAACGATGCATTCTTCAGTACTGCAGGCTTTGTAAGACCATCTGGACACAATAAAACATGACACTTGTAACCCAATTATTATACATAGTTCCTAATGGTGCTTGCTTACTGGTTTCCAATTCACTTTCACTGTACTAAGAAATATAAGTCATATACTGCAGTTGTCTTCCTAGAGTGGCCATCACTAAGATTTTTAATAGCTTTATGATTTGTGAGGCTTTCCATAAACACCAAACGATACCTTTACAGATTTTGAGCTCTTCAGCAACAATGATCCCACTGCACCCCTTGTCCAGGTTTCCGATCATTCTTTTAAGTGGGATTAAGGTGATTTCTTCTTGCTATATTTAATTAAAGAAGTCTCTTGCGTTTGCAGGGAAAGTCATTTATTGTGTCACCATCCTTCTATTTCGTTGTCTTGAGCTACCCGCGGATACCATATACATTTCTTGCACTCACATCCCCTGTTACGTTTTGTTTTTTACATTTGTAAATTTCAAGACCTTGCAACTGAGTTGAATATTCGTTTTTCTGATTGCAACCACAACTTTTCTGAAATTTCAGAGCAATCTGCTTTAATTTACATTGTTGATTTAGGTTTATACCCATGTGAATAGTTAAAATATAAACACATTTTGTTTGACATACCTCATTAAGGAATCAATAAGATAAGCTAAACCAATTTAATTTGTAAAACAAGAAAAACTATAGTAAACTGTGTAGAAAAATAAAATCACACAGAAAACTTTACAACTGACCAGAGTAGGGTTTATTTCAAATTTTATTAAAATTTATAATTTTTCAAAGCATAACATTTTAATTATAGCAGTAAAAATTTTAAAATAATATTAAAAAGGAAAAGAAAATGATTTTCAAAATTTGTTATTTCATTAATATAAAATAACGTATCCTCCTAACAGAAAAAAAAATATTAACAGTTGTACACTGGTTTCAAAATGCAGTGATAATTATACTTCCATCTAGAGAGTGAAATGTGGTGAAAGAAATGAAAAGACATTACGTAGGTCATTTTTTATATGTTTCTTTTAAAAAGAAGATCATGCAAAGGAGAATATATATGTAATTAAGATTTCTTTACTGTCTCTTAAACACATTCTTGTATTAGTTAAATCAACCGAAATATAGAACAAATGGTTTCCTAAGCCCCAACATTACAGCAATCAATCAAATTCTAGGAATACATTCAAAGGATTGTAGTGAAATTAGTAGCCTCTTTCAAGAAGCTCAGTCTAGCCAGTTGACAAAGGATTTGCAACCCTTGTTTATAGCCAGTTAAGAGATAAATCTCATAAGATAGAAATGTCGATTATCATCTCTAATGGATGTTTCAAATTCAGAACTTTTTTAAAAAGGCTCCATCGACATAAAAGTTGCCCTTGAGACAAAAAGTTCTTGAAAACTTAAAGCATCCATAAAAATGTCAGATCGTCGCAAAAGCGGTATAAATTGAGTTGGAAATAGCTTCCCAGTGAATTGCCATGTATTGATGCATTTGAATCTAAGGACTAATGCATGGCATTTAACGTAAGAAAAACACATAAAATAAAAACGATTAAAAATAAATTACCAATGAGGAATATTAAAATTGTATGTACGTTCACGCGTAAAAGAAATTATTACGCGTTATTAGAAAGTACGTTTTTCTAACGTACAGAATATCATAATAATGTGATGTATTCAACTGAATAGGAATAGCAATTTTTACATTTTATTTTGCTCTAATCTAACTTCAATCTTTAATTCGTGTAAAGTCCTTAAATACTGATTCTTCATTATCCGAACTAAAACAATTTAGAAAATCTCTAACAAAATTCCAAAGTTAATAACCCATTGTAACAAGTTTTCCTATTTTTATTTATTTTTTGTACAATATATTTATCTGAGAAAATTTATTCATATTTTTTAAATAACGGAATTACTTATTTTTTTAGATATTTCCACCCACTTATTCAACAAATTTGCAAAACCATTGTAGATTATCTTTACTTTTATAAATGCCCGTAAATGCTTCAGCAGTGCACATACAGCATAATACTAAAAATTTAATTTTTTACTTATGTAGGCGCATTTGAGGTTTTATCTTTTTCATATAATGGCTAGTTAATTTGATATTTACTTCGTTATGGCTGAAAAAGTAGGTGTTATATTTAACTTCTAATGGTTGGCTCTGATGCCATTTAAAAAACTTTTTTTTTCTTTCACGAAAGAAAGGAATTAGTTTTCTGTTAATCTAGAAAAACAACTGCATGAAAATTTTCTATCCAATAAGCATAGTAAGAAGTATAAAAAGTTTAGATAATATTTTTTAAAATTCAATTAAGCTGTATTTGCAGAGAATTATTGAATGATTATTGAACATTATTGAATGATGTCATGTTATCGTTATTGATCTAAATTAATTAAGATATATTTGAAAGCAATGCGGATTAAAAATATATGACAATAACATATTCTCTGAGTTTATATATCAAAGAATATCTTGAAGTATTTGTTAAAAACAAAAGGAGACTGCCTCTTTCATTAACTCTCTTTTACTATATAATGTTAAATACTATGTTAGACATTGTTTATTTCCTTTAAATTTTATTTTGAATTGGCAAAATATATTTTAACTGATTATAAGAAAAAAACATTTTATGTCTCTGTTAATACAAAGCTTATTTTTGATTTCATACTTCATTTTACTTAAAATTAAACAAATAATGTTACAAAATATATAAAAGATATATTACATAAAAATTATATTTGTGATAATTACTATATTTATGCCAAGATATGTATTTGTTGATTAGAGTAGAAGCCACATGGCTGAAAAATTTCTAATTTCTAGTTCATATACTTGAATATTTCAATTATTATTGTTTAAAAGATTTATATACATATAATACAGACAAATACCAAATAGTTACCAAAATAAAATGATAATTTGGTGATAAATAAGACTCTTTTTCACTTTTTAACTGTTTTCTACTTATATTTGCATCAATTTTACAAAAGGTATATTTATCTAAGAAAAAAATGAATAACTTTGCATTGGAAATAATTAGTTTTAATTTAAACTATCTTAGTACCAATTACAAGCTATATCAAAATTTAAGTTATCAGAAGTAGCTTTTTATATGATTTTCATAGAATTAAGAAGTAATGCATAGTGAATATATAAAAGTAATTTTTATTTAATTAATTAACAGTAATTCAAAATGTTCAATGAATTGTAGATAATGCCACTTTGAATTATAGAACAATATGCAATGATCAATTTTAAATTTAAACAAAAGAAAGTTGTTTACCTTGATCTCATATGTGTGGCCATTTATTAATTATTAGTAAGATAATAAAGTATTTTTTCTCTGATTTCGGATGATTTTTGGTCATTAATGATCCAAATGATCGATTAAAGCAATCAAATATGATATTATTTATACATTAAAGTTTGCATATATTCAGTAACATTAGTCTAGTAATTTACATTTCAATTTGAAATTTACAAATGAAATTTTTAACGTATTGGGAAAAAATAGTGTCATTTTGAAAAGTTATATTTTTATCAGAAAAATTTAATTATAAAATATCACACTTCATGGAATAATTAACATTTTATTACTCATTTTAAAAAGTGTACATCTTTATATAATTTGCATTTTATGATGACGAATTTAATTTATTAGTTGGATCAAACTTAAACAACTTAAAAAAAAGAGATCTTATTCAAGTTTTTATTTAAAATTGGAAAAAATTTTTATTTAAAATTAAAATTTAAAATTTATAATAAATTTAAAATTTATAATAAATAAACAACTTAAAAAAAGAGATCTTATTCAAGTTTTTATTTAAAATTGGATGTTATTAACATTGAATTTATTTTTAAATTTTATAAGTTACAAAAAACTTTAGTTTGCTAAATTCACAATCAGTATTAGAGCATATGAATTAGTAACATTCCCGACTAGTTTATATGGATTCCTTATTAATATTGATAAAGCAATAGCTTCTTTGTTGCTTGACATTCTACAAACATTTCTGATGTATACATTTCCTATATATTGATTGGGTTTCAGTTTAATTACCAAGACATTAATGACTAAGTGATTAGCATATGAAAGAAAAAGCAGAGAGAATTAAATAAATAATTTTCTCCTCGTGAGACACTAATAACGTGCTGGTGGAGCACAGTAACTATCAAAATAACACTATAAGATGAGATAAAGAGAGAAAAGAAAAAAAATAAATGTAGTTAACGACCCAATTTGAGAGAAAGACTTAGATATATTCTATTGAAACTAGAGGATTCTGGGAATAAAGGAGAAACTCATTTACGGTCATTTAAAAAGGATGTTAAATTTGAGAAAATCACAATCGGCCTCCTCATTTGGTAAGTGATCACAACTTTTTTTTCCCCGCTTAGGATGAGGCAGCAAAAAGGCGTGTTTTGTAAGAATATCTGTTTGTTTGGAACGCTCCCCGATTTGTGTCTTCTCCCTTTACGCTTGAGCTATTAGCATAAATCACCTTGTAACTCGAGCTTTTTTCATTATACATGAATTCCGGGTAAAAAGAGCTGAATTGTATCATTCAGTGGGTGAAAAAATATAAATCTCTTAAATTTTTATTATATGGAATCTGAACGTGCATTCAGTACATTCTATTTTAAAATTTTATTTTGGGCATCTTTCAGCTTTATAACGTCATTAATTACCCTGGTAATTGTAGTTATTTTTTATTGTAAATTAAGGAGAAATATGTTTCATCTCTTTTCACTGTTTTCAGTGCTGACTCAAAATGATAATGCGATTTTAGTTTTAGAAACTTAAATTGTCGTAAAATGTGCAATTCTGGTTTTATTATCCATGAACATTTTTTATGAGACTCGTTATGTGTTATAAAATAATTTTTATTTCGATTTCTCTTTTATTCATAACAAGTATTTTCTTTTTTCTTAATTAGCAAACGTAGTTTAGTGATTAATTTTGAAACTAATTTCGTTCATGTAAACATTAAATTTGATAAATTTTAGTACTTTATTAACTTAATGGTGAGGATTTAAGATATGCAAGAAATTTGAAGATAATCATTGAAACTCTAACTAAAAAAAACTCATTAAATTTGCAGTTATCAGTAATTTTTAAAACTTAAGATAATTAATTTAAATTGCATATTTGTAATTAAATTTAGGTAAAAACAATTAAATTTGCAAAATGGCTTATTTATGTACATATTAAAATTATTATCTGTAAGTATTAAATATTTTATTTGAAAACTTAGACACCGTTAAATTTGATAAAACATTATTACAGAAAAAGCTAATGAAAAACTGCTCCGTTTCAGTTATAGTTTTTTAAAATTATTTAACACTGGAAGGAGCTTATGAGATTTTAATAATTAAAATTTTCCTCTTTGTAATTATATTTATCAGTTTTATATAGATATAATTCAGCTTATGTATATATATTCTGCAAGTAAACTACTTGTCGCCATTTCTAATAAGATTTATCTAATTTTACCACATAATTTAATGTTGTATAATTAGTTCTTTTTACTTCTATAGCACTAAAATAAATTCCTAAATTAAAACTATAATGCCAAGATTGCAATTTTAAATAGAAAATATCTATTTTTAAATATTTGGTTATTTTACTAAAAATTATGCCACCCAACGTGTCTAGTGGTTAGCGTACATGACTACAGATGGGTGGAGCCTGGGTTCGAATCCTGACTTATGCATGGATGTACTTTCTCTCTTTCTTGTCTTTGTCCTTTCTTTGTGTGTGTGTGAATGGTTGCCTACCCTATAAACGGGTACCTATGGCTTGTGTGTACTGAAGAAGTCGGACTCCACACCAAATATGGTTCAGTTGGAAAAGTGGAGCAGCGCACCCCATATTGGCAGCCTGGCTGGCACACGACAGCAACAACAATTAAGAATTATAAAATTTAAAACCATGGCATAGTTCATTGGTTTGAAAATTACTTATTCTATTTTATTTTATATACTTTCAATCTCTTAAGATCAAAAGTACAAAAACGTACAGTGATTATAAAATGTTTATTTGTTTGTGAACAGATATAGTTAATTTTTTTATAATTACTTTTAAATTTTCCTTATATGTTGAGAGAGAACTGTAGATAATATGAAATATTTGTAGAGACAAATAAATATGATTGGAGTTTATTATAATTTCCTTAAATTAATTTTTCTTATCCTTTGAATTTAAATTTATAGTTACTTGTAGTAATTAAGCAATCCATATACCAAAAAAAAGTCACAAAATTAAAACTAACAAAAGTTTAGATTCTGCGCGGATCAGTTAATATCAGGCAAAATAAATTTCAATATTTGGAAAATAATTCTTTTGATTTAATCACGCACAAGTATTTGCGAACCCATATGTTCTGCCGACCTATACAAGTAGTTTATCAGTGTGATTAATTCTTCTGGCCGACAGTACCGAATTCCTGAACTATGTATCCCAACATACTGTGACGATGTCGGCTGTGAATGTCATATCCTAATGAATATTCTGCAGAAGGTCAATCTTTTCAAATATGCATCGCTCCCACGAACTCTTTCATTAAATTTCTCTTTACTTCTTAGTGATGTCATCAATTTTCTAATTCAGTCGAACGAAGATTAAAGCAATCAAGCTAAACTGAAATGAAATGAAATCCGAGATGTTCCGGATCTCTGTGCCATGTAATGGTGAAGAGGAATATTTAAAGGAAAAATTTAATTAGGTGGAGTTTAGGTTCAAGATGGATACTCTATCGAAAATACTAGAATTATTATATAATTGAAAATATATTTCTCTACGCATTTAAATATCTGCTAAAATAATCCTAAATTTTTGCAATTTTGTATTAAAAAATACGTAATTCCGTAGTTTAAAATAAATGTATTTAAGGTAAATTGTTTAGAATTTTAATTAAAGTTTATTAAGATATTACCAATCTTTATTGATGTAAAGATTGATATTAAATTGCACTATACAC
>JAPDSC010035888.1:0-14518 GCA_026290005.1 Latrodectus geometricus
CTTTTTCTTTCGTCTTTGTCAGAAAAGAGTGTCTATTTTTGCATAGCTGATCATCTCCCTCTTGTATAATATATATTATTCTAAATATTTATTGCTCTATATATTATTCCTCTATATATTATTCTAAAACTTTGCAGTTTAAATAATTATAATTGTGATTTCTTTTATTAAAAAACAATTTAAAATGTTTAAAAATTAAAATACCTGTAAGAGAATATTTTCTAACAAATAGCTTTCCCATTCCAATTCAACATTAATTCGTTTTTTCCCTTAAAAAGACTCAGGGGTATGTAACTGATTTCCATTAAAACGGTTGGAAAAATAATTATTTTCCTCAACGGTGAAACATATTATTTTAGAAAATATATTTCTGTGTCTCAATAGTTTCACTGAAAGCCTTTTATTTCTTTTTGTTCTTTCGGAAATCATTATTGGAATCAATTTTATTTCTATTACTGTCGAAAAAAAATAAATGGCACAATGTATATTAGAATCAAAATTATGATTATGGAACCGGGATTAATAAAAGAAGCACAAACTGTTCTTCTTAAAAAACGAAAATAAAATCTCTATAATAAAATTTTATTTCTATATTTGAGGCACGACAATACTAGAGAAAAGTTTTTCCACGTTGTTTAAATATTAAGCTTAAAAATTTATATTTGAAAATCTATATTTTTGTCCTTATTTTTGAAAATTAATTTTTGTTTTTAATCCCTTTTTTTTGGACATTACTTTTTATGGAAACAAATATTTTGCTATTTTGTTTAGCAGTTTTTAAATACAACTTCTTATTGTATTATTTCAAGCAAAATGTTTTGCTTTATTTAAGCCTTAGGATACTAGTACACAACAATTTTTGAAGAAAGTTTAGATTTACTAATGGCATTCGTTAGATTTCACACACACACACACAAACACACACACACACACAATATGTATGTATACATATGTGTGTGTATAACAATACAATGATACTATATATAACATGGATGTCACAATGATGGTGCTTATTGCTGTATATATTACTATTTTACATAATTTCTCTCTATAACTTCTACACAAAAATTTTAGTTTTGTTACTTTTCACAATCATTTCACAATAATCCCCAACTGTCAATAGTTTATGATAAATTGGTTTTATTTATCTAATAATAAGTACAGTAATGTTCACAATATTTTAGTACTTTACTATGTTATTTAGTTTAAATCATATTTTTTATGAGGATATACTTTTATGAAAAACATAATTTAAGAATATTATTAGTTTTTGTGAAAACTTTTTATTGCTAAATAAAGTTCAAGAAAAATTAGTTTTCCTTAAGTATTTGTATGTGATGGAAAGATTCAGGCATTTTAAATGTTCTTTAATTTTTAACTGATACATTACAGTAGGTAACTTCAGTTTTTGACGTTTTTTGTTTTAAAATATTTTCTTTATTTACAGAACTGAGAATATTACTTATAACTTTCCTAATATATTATACAATTCAGTTTATATAAATATTCTAGATATTATCTTCCTTAATCACACTTAAAAGATTACTTTATGACTAAAGGTTTGATTTTCACAAACCTTTTCCATTTTTTAAATATTAAAAACAGTCTAAATAACCAGAATTTAAATTGTTTTTCGAATAAGAACTCATAATATATATGTTGCCATTCTTTTATCACGATAACATCAAGTAATCATTAAAAACATTATTTTTTGCAGTTCTAGTTATTTACATATTATTTTCGCAGTGAAAACATAGAATTTTTTAATAACATTGCGACAAAATAAATCATTATTAAATTGTTACTTACATTTATAATACGTGTCATAAATGTTTAACAACAGAAAGATATGTTACAGTTATAATCACACAATAAGTAGTATTTTACTGTTTCGTTGAACAAAATAAATAAGAAATAAATAGTTTACCCTTCATATAAATAATACAAAATATGTAAGTATATAAAGAAAGACCACTGATATTAATTTCAGAAGTTCAAATTGGTGATGAAATATAAGGATATATTTTCATTGTGTATAATTAATTATGAGTCAAAATCTTTGTGAAAATTTAAAATCATTGTTGTTTTCAAATTTAATAGCAACATAATGAAGCTAATATTGTTTCTTAAAAGTATGAAGTATTTTATACTGATAAATATCAATAATATATGAATAGGCTTATTTCCTTCAGATTAAGACTACAGAAAACTTAAGCTGTGTAATTTAATGATAATAATGAAAACATTTTAGAGGTGAGATCTTAAATATTATTAAATAACATTTTAACCATTATAAACTTATTTATGTCTTTTTTGTATATGAAATGTTTGGAGAATTTCTATCACTTGCTAATTTATATATGCACATAATTTGCCTATTTTTTTGTTTATTAAACCATATACATATGAAATTTGTTGCTGCAAATAGAACTTTTTATTACATATATTTATTGTTGCTTAAATGTGACATTAAGTTAAATTGTAACTTAATGTCACATTTTTTAAGTTATTTACTGATTTATCAAAATATTTTTTGATTCGGGATTGATGTATACCAAGAAAGAACAATATTTTCTTTCTTGGTATACATCAATATTAGAATAAACTATCAATCCCTTTGGATTTGTTCCTGCCCTTTTTTCCATTCAAAAATATAAGTTTTAAAAATTGAATTACAATAGTTTAGTTTCCAAACTGCTATTGCTCTAAATATGATGGTAATGTAAAATAAGAAAATAAAGAGAGCAGTATTTTTGTTTTCAACATTTGCACAGCGTTTGAAAATTACATTATTTAATTCAATTATTGATAGAAATTTTCTCAACATTTCCATTTTTATTGAATGCACATAACAACAGTTATAGGCAAATTTTCTAGCCATAACTTCTTATTGAAAAGGTTAGAGGCAATTCCATTTCCATTTTAAAATCTAACAATAAATTAAATAAGAAAATTACTTGAAAAACATATCTATAATTCATTTCAGCAAAATATAATAAAGCATTTTTACAGTAATTTTAAGCAGAATGCAATTTTTCTCAAATTATGAATGAATGTCTAGAAATACTTTTTTTGATGGCCTTTATATTCTTCTTTCTTCTATTTTTATACTGAATTAGCATAATATTTAACATCTAATGTTTTATTTCTTTAGTTTGCTTTTTCAAAAAACAATACAAATTACTTTATTTTGAATAAAGTTATTGGTTCAATAAATTGTTCAATTTTTAGAATTTTTTAAACATTTCAATTATATATTCCATGAGAATTTTTGTAAAAGAAACACATTCTGCTACAAAAATGACATTAGCATGACTTTCTGATCGTGTAAATGTTGTAAATATTTTAACTTATTATAGAATGATTAAGCATAGGTATGTAAAATATATTTATTTGTGGATACCATATGGATCATACTATCATAACATATAGATCATTTCTTCTTTTCAAAGTTATAATAAATTTTTGAGCATTAAAAAATATTCTATAAATATATATATTATAATTGTTTAATGTTTCGAATTTTACTATTCAAGTTTTTGGTAAATATTTAAATATTGGTCTTTTATAAATGAGTAAAAAACTTCATTTTTAACTTAACATGAAAAATATTAATTATATTAACGTTTTATTAATATTACATTACGAAACCTTTTTTAATGGTGAAGCATTTTACAATTGTTTCTACAGTTCATCATATTTGTAATGAATTTTATTCTGTCAAACTGCAGCTAATTGGTAAGATCACAAAAATTCACAAATAATTTCAGGATCATTAGAAGATGCTTCTTTATGAAAACTCCAACTATTTTAATTATATTCTTCTCGTAAATAACCAGAAATAATAGCATGCAAATGTTATTTTGGTATGCAATTTGGACTTTGAGTAATATTGTTCTTCTATTTTTCTAAATGAAAGCAATCAGAATGCATGGGATTTTCATTACCTATTATTCTGCACTAATAAAACAGAAGCATGTTAACTAATGAGGGTTAAATGGTGCTTCAAAGTAAGCTTTTCTCCTGATATATATTAAAATTTAGAGTTTCATTTTTAAAAGTATAAAACTTTTATCTTGCAGTTGTCAATTGAATTTTTGTAATGAATAACAAGTACCATTCTTAAAATGTAAATAAATATTTGAAAAAAATAATTTTGTTTCTAGTTCATTATAGCATTGCAATTTATTTTAATGAGCTTTGAAGTTATTAATTATTTTTATTATCGGGTAATTTTACTTTTGAATAAATGTACTATTATTTTACTTACCATAACATAATTAACTACGATTTGTTGCTACATTACATGCAGGTGCTGTAATAATATATTTAATAATCAATTTTTAATAATACATTTACAACGATAAATATTGTGTGAACTCCACAACAATATATTAATATTAAAAATACAAACAGAATATTATGATATGAAAATGAATGTTATTGATAAACAGTGAATGTTATTGTCTTAAGCTTCTTTATACTTCTTAAGGAGACAATGAAAAAAATTTTCAATTTATTGTCCATGATTTGAAAAAAAAACTTCTTTTTATATGATTTCATTTGTAAAATATAAAATTGGAGTTCTCATAAATTGCTCTAGAAAATTGAAAAACTTTGTATAGTATAATTTAAATAATGCAATATTTGTTTGGCTGGTTAAAAACGATAAATGTATCATTATATATTCGTTTTTGTGTTATGTATATTCCAGATCTAAATTGCATATCTAGGTGCATTAAATCAAAATTTATCTAAGAGTTAAAGAATAAAATGACATTATTTATACAAATTATCATAATGGAATATCCCAGACCTAGAAAGAGGGATTCTTGCAATTGGCATTTATTTAAAAGCAGCTTGAAAATCGATTTAAATTATCAAAACAACTTGAAGTTAAATGAAATTTTCTATTAGATTCTACTCTTAAAATCAGCATTTGGTTTTTGCTTTAAAATTATTAAATATATGAACACATGTAAATTGCATTTTATAAGTTAAAAATATTCTTGGAAGAGTTAAATCTTATGTTGATGGAAATATTAATCTTAAGGAATTTAAGATGACTCATTCCAATTATTTTCATTGCAGTTTTAATTAATATAATTTAATTAAGAATTAATGTAAATATGATTTGCAAAAAATAATTTTCGGTCATTACACTAATCACTATTGAAATATGACATCTAATATTTTTTTCAAAAATATAATAGTCTTAAGTTGTCTGTAAGAATAAATTTTATTAGCAATAGCAAAATTATCTCAATAAATAATAAATTTGCCAAATATACAATACACTTTATTATTAAACAGATGATGACATATATAACAAGAGGATAGATTTATTCTGTTTTAATCGAAGTAAAACAGGAAACGCTTCTCAGCTGCCAGGACTGTTTTTATTTTCAATAGAGGGAAAGGTATCACACTAAGAAACCAAAAATTAATTTAATAAATGTAATTTTATGAATATCAACCAACTGTATATATGATAATTGTTTCAATACACCATCTGAGCTGAAGAAAGAAGGCTGGAGAATATAAATTGGATGTGTACCATGATTTAAGTTACATGTCCTGTCTATCAATATATCTTGAATCAACATGGGATTCTCCATGAATAACGTATGTATATGTCGGTAGGAAAAATTATATAATATAATATATGGTTCGATTTATTAATGAAGATAAAATGCGGGATGATGCCATTATCTGAAATGAAACTAGTTGCCTTCATGAAATTGCATATCATTCGGAATAACAAATTACTGGCCCATTGGTTATGCAGGGAGGATATAGAGAATTCATATCGTAGCTTACATTGACTATATATTTTATGCAATGCAATGACAGATTTCAATTATCTTGTATTGGAGAGGACTAAAGTTGATTTGAAAGACATTAGCATATGAAGACAGATTACTCTCCTAGCTTAATTCATTCTTAACTGATACTTCATTTTGCTGCTATCAAAAAATATTGTTTTACTCAATTAGATTTCAAAATAGCATTTATTCAAACTTGGAGCAGTATTATGAAGAACACTGTTCTTCTCAAACTAAAAGTTTTTACAATAACTTTAGTGATTCATATAAGTCAGTTGTGTAGTATATCATTTATATCACATGCCAATTCATCATATTGCATCAATTCTTGATTATATTTTCTCATTCACAAATATCTTATTACTGTTATATGAAGCATCTGTTATACGTATTTTGCTGTGTACGTGTACGTATTTTGATAAAAATAATTTTGTAAAAGTGTTAATATTTCTACAAGTTAAAAGTGCAATCATTATTTTACGATGCGTATATATAACGTTAAATAAGTTTTCTTTACTATGTTTCATGTTCAATTTCTTTCGAAGTGGATTCAAGTTACTTTTATGTGTTTTTAATATGTTAAAATTTGTTTTAACAAAATGAATATGCATAGATGGATAACACTAATAATTTTAAATTACACGTGTGAGTAAATATATATACACACACTGGAGAATTAATCAGAAAATAAGATCAAAATATTATTATAAAAGCATATGTGAATATAAGCTGTTATTTATTAGGGTATTGAATCAAAATGCTTCTGCTTCCGAAAATACCATGTACTGGCTATGAAGATTAACTTATCTAATAAAATAAAGGAAGAAAAAATTGGTGTTGGATGCTTCTTTGCATTATATCCCACGCATTTTTAAGGAGTTGAGATCCGGATTCTATGGTGGCAAAAGAAAATGATGAAGTCAGACTTATATTCAGCAAATGCATTTTCAACATTTTAACATTTCTGGAGTGATATGTAGATGAATTATCATACATCAATTTAAAAATGCAACATTTATAGGTGCACTTGATTTAGAATTATAACTAGGTATCTCAAGGATTATTTTTTTTCAAAGACTAAAAAGGCATCACATCAATCCTGCCAAAATATGTTCCGTATCATAATAATCTCACAATATCTAATCTATTTTTCTAATGCAATGTAATCCATGCCATAAAAATCTAAGTATCTCCTCCCTAGCAGCATTTAAATGTAAGGTTTCTTAGTCATTGGGTAGTATGAGTATATAAACGAACATACACGCATCCGAGGTGTACATATTACATTTACTCATTTTTACATGAATGCACTGATAATTTAATGAGCAAAACGTAATATATTGAGCTTCTACTTTCGATAAATTTAATAGTTCTATTAATAATACTGTTAAAATTTTACGTAAAATAAAAAAAAAAAATAATTTTTTTGTTAAATAATTAGTATTTAAAACTTTCTTTTGATGATATCTTTTAATGTTACATGAAAACTCATTTTATAATATTGTTTAACTACAGATTATTTTTCATAAGATTTATTTTTATAAAATTATTCCCAATTATTTAGGTATTTGTAACCTTTTAAAATTATATTAAGAAGTTTTTAAATAAACTAAGATATTCAAATATCTGGTTATTTACAATATAAAAAAGTTTAAACACAGACATCATATAAAATAAATAAAATTAATTTTTTGATGCACATAAAATATATTTTTGGACTTTTATTATTTACTTAATCAACTATTCATATATCACCTCTTTTTTATTTAAAAATTGTTTTATAGTTTGTAAAATTGTACTATATAGACTAAAATGTAACACATTTTGTTTTTCCCCTAAAAGCGATTGTACAATAAATCGGGATTGTTAGAAAAGAGTACTCACAAAAAGAAAAAAAAAAAAAAAAACTAAGAGCTAATTTTCATTACTCAAAGCACCCTTTAATGCCATAGGTTAAATTTAAAATGTGTCCTTATGTTAAATTTAATAATTTGTTGCTGAAAAAAGATTAACAAACTAATTACTGAAAAATTAAATATTGTTTTTGGAAAACAGTTTGAAGAACTATTCAATTTTTATTTGAAATATAAAACTCAAAACAACTATAGTTTTTAAAAAAATTATTTTACATACTTAGAAACGATATATGTAGTATTTTATGATTTTATGAAAAGATGTGAAATATTTATTTATGATTGTTTAACTTATTTTATTTTTTAATCAATACGTAAAACTTGGTTAAAATATAAATGTACTGAGACGAGAGAATCTGTTTATGTAAGAAAATTATAATTTGTATTTTTAACAATTGAATGCAAAAAATTTAACTAATAATACAACATTTAACTTATAATTATTTTAAGTATATATTTCTGCAGAAATTATATTATAAATCGTGTTTTTATTTTTTTTATTTTTATTTTTTTTTTATTTATTTATTTATTTTTTTTTATAGAAAAATTTGACTTGGTCGCTTAAAAAATATTTTTTTGACCCCTAGTAAAATTTGCTAAAAACAAATTTATTTTGTAGAATTATTAGCCAAAGAGTAAAAGAGTAGTTGTTTTATTAACTAATTTGTTTCTTTCTAATGTATTACATAGAAAACATTTTGGAATTGTATTATCTGAACAGTATTCTCGATAAACATCATAAATGTTTAACTTTAATTAGCATATTTTTCCTGATATAGAAAATTATATATAAATATCATTTAGTCATATTTTTTATCTTTGAAATGAAATTTTTATAAAAGTCAATTAATTATTTATCATTTATTCTGATAAATAAATTAAAACCTTTTTTATTTTTATAATATTAAGAATATAAATATAGTTTTAATATCTTTAAATATAAATATCAAACCTTTATTTATATATTCTATATATTTTTTACATTTCATCTGCTTTCATTGAATTACGATTGTTTTCATTGTTAATTATTTTTTTAATATTCTAAATTTATTTTTCAAAGTTTTATACGTAGAATTTTTAAATTCGATTTTGAAGATCTTAAGTAATATGAGTATGTGTTCAAAATTTCATTACTTTGAAAATATAAAAAAAAAATTGGCATTAGATTGTTGTTGAAATTAATCGTAAATAACTCAATGTTAAATATAAATAGTAAAAATATTCTAAGCAAATGATTAAATAAAGGTATTAAGTAAAGGGTTAATTAAAAAAGTATACAATAAAGCAAATTTTCATCACATGTGCGTTTCATAAAAATTTGTTAATTAACTATAATGGAACGCAACTATTCTAAACTAAAATTATCTAAATTATAAAATGAAAGTTAATGAAGAAATCATTTATATCCAAATGGAATCATAATTTATATTACATAAATATTATTTAATAAAGTATAATGCTATGTACTCAAGTGTATACATTTGCTCTTATCATTTTTGTCACAATCATTTTTTAAATTGTTACTTAAATTTCATATAATGAAGCTCAAATAAAGATGTAAGTTGATAACTTTCTTAAAATAAAACTTTTCAACCATAAATCCTAATATCAGATAAATATTACTAAGTGTCACCAATGAGAAAATTTTCAATTTAAATGAATATGTAAAATTTTACTTTAAGTTATATCCCATTTAAGAATAATTAATGACTTCTCTAACTCTTATAAAGGACAAAAGGATTTCTTAACCTAAATAAATGGCGAGATTTCATTTCCAGAAAAAAGCAAAATTTAAATTTAGAGACAAATATAGGTTAAAAAATGTAATTTACACTGAGGGTTTTAAAAATCATTTCTTTCCACATAAATTTAATTAAAATATCGTGAGTGATATCAATTGACTGGAACATGCTGTTATGATATACCACTATATAAAACACTTATCGATTATTAACCAAAAGAAACAATGATTGAGAACTGTACCTCAATAAAAATTCATCAATGTTATTTCTGGGTGTGTCATGCAGACTGTTATTAATTAGAAACAAATCCTCAGTACTATTACGTTTTAACGCAACTTTTGAAGAATGATAAAATTATTTTATTAATAAACAAAAGAACTGTATCTGTCTATAAGGCACTGGAAAAAAAAATTAAATAGCTCATGGTCAAGGAAGTTTACGCCAATAGAATTTGGATAATTTTGTGGAAAAAAACCAACTAACATGTTTTAAACTTGTTATGAAGGCTTAAACACCAGTTAAACATATGTTTATTTTCTGAATACTGTTATAAAATATGAAACTGATAAAATGTAACTATAAAAGGAATTTTGGTCATTAATGGCATCGTTTAGAATTTGTTATTTAACTTTCGTTGGAGCTCTCTCTAATGCTAATTAATATATTCACGAATATCATATTTACAGAGATCCTAAAACAATGGTAACTTACAGCCTTAAATTAATATTTTATAAAATATTTTTTTTGTTTATAATGAAATTAATAAACAATAGTTTTAACAATGTTAAGAATCAAGGAAAGTGTATAAATTGCCTTATAGTGAGTCAAAAATTTTCTATTTTGGTATTTTTCCATCAATAATATTATACAAATTTCACCACAAGTTTTATGTTTTTCTACTATAGTATCTCCGTAAAATTTCTTATGTTGAGATGATACTAAATTAGAACTGTTTATAACAGTGAATGAAAAATTTTGCAAATCCTTCAAATCTATATATCTCACTAATTGCTTGAATGAATGTTAAATAGGAATTTTTTAACAAAAATAAATGGAATATTTAATGTTTTGTATGAATATCCAACAATGCCATTCACTAGAAAACATGTCAAAACATAATGGTTATTATAGTTAAACTAGTGCTACTCAGAATCTCGTAGTTCAGATCAGTCGAGCAAGCATATATTTTATTTAGAAAGACTCTATTATACTGATTGATTTCGATGACGCTTTAATTAAACATTAATTAATTTTGACCATCTTGAAGTTAGGCATAGATGAAATTTCCATTGAAAATTAATGTCAGGAAAATTGATGACACAATATAGTTTAAAATCAAGGAAAATTGAGTTTGGAATTTCACTATTAAATAAATCATTCCCCAAAATTATAAACTCATTTATCGAATTGCGATCACTCACCCAATAACTCTTCGTTTTTAAAAGTGAAAGAAAAAAATAAGAAAGAATCCATTGTATAAATGACGTTAAGGTATAATGCAAAATTATGAAGAAGTAGATTTTTTTAATGTTTCTCTGGGATAAAAGTGACATCCAAATTGCAATTACATTAATTCAAACATAATTTTGAAGCATTTGCAAATTATTCGAAACTTACACAAAATATTGCCTCAATAGCATGAACTTTGCAAATTCTTTGAGCTTTTTGACTACAGAATTCTACAACTATTCTGCCATGCAATAAAGAACGCTGCTCTCCTCTCATTCATCAGAACTTGCTGTGAATTCATACCTAACTTCATTTAAGCCCTCCCTTATTGGAAGAAGTCTTAGTGAATGGGTGTGCTTAAAGTATGGTCGTAATTGATAATTGAGCTGTGTAATAACCCTGGATGATTTCATTTTCCTGGCGTGATTGCAAAGAAGTTGTTGGGCCACAATAATATTGATAGATAAAGGAATCTCAATCTATACGGTACGAAATACAAAGACTGTGATTTAAGTATTCTCACGTATTCTTTTTCAACTTTCATTATATTAAATATTCGTCTGCTTCTCTGACAAGAAATATCATCAGATCTAATTATTTTGATTCATCATAGATGATATAAACAGCCTAGGGATGTTATAGAAAATTTTAATGACAACGACGTGAATTGTATGTCGAGAGAACGTTTCATAGTTAATGGGCAGTATTTATGTTTCCCAAATAAAGAAATCTGAAATACTTCTAAGCAACCACTCCGACTGAAGTAAATGCCAAAAACTGAAGTGCAACATATTTCTCCTGTGGTTCAAAGATAGTTTTAATTGATTACACCAATGTTTGCTCTGAAAATCACTGCCTTCGCCCTAGGTCAAGATGAGCAATTTAGAAGAAATCCACTGTGACATCGATCATTACAATGCCAAAAAGTCAACGACACTCTATACTATTTCAAAACCCTCAGCATGAATTAACTTAAATAATAACTTTTCATTGTGTACTGTATACACGTGTGGCATGGGAATAACCTCAGAAAATCCCCAAGTACCCACCTCGGCAGATGTGCATGTAGAAATAAAATACACAAACTCTTGCTATTCAATATTAGCTGGGATTAAATAGTAATCCTTCTGCTTTGAAAATTGTTGTTTTCTCACTTTCTCATGAGTCCATACCTAATCCCTTGTAAATTATTGGTGTGGAGCTTTCTCAAATATCGGTCTTATTAATGATGCGTCATTAATGGTGCGGATTCAAAAAAACAACATAAGCATCCATTATCATTTTCTTTTTTTAAATGCTGCATATGGAAGTTGTTAATATATCGGTAGCTCTAAATACGATGACAGTGACAAGATATACGTAAAACTAAAATACATACTAGTATGTATAAAATTAAAATTTACTATTCGTTTATTATTTAATCACATTTTTTATTTTAGATCTCAATGTTAAATGATGAAGAATTTTTAATAACTTTATTCTAATAGACTTACTGGCTGCCTGATCCTTTTATCTTTATTTTAGTCTGTTCAATAGAACGGAGTTAAGATCCTATGAATATATCATCATTTAAACTTCCATCATGCATCAAATTCATTTTAAATGAAACTGATTCTGTTTTGAATTTTGATTTCAGGAACTATTTAAGCTAATTAAAGTACATTTGTAATTTAGTAACATTTGAAAATTTTGACATTTATAATTTGGTACATCTAATTATATTTCTTATAGTTATCAATCCATAATTTTTACCAAAAACAATTAGTTAAATTAATCTATTTTTAATAATCAATATACATGTAAATATAGAGCTTATTATTTACTACATGTACGTGTGGTAAAACTAATTTAAATTACAGTATTTCCTGCACCAAATTAACACTATTTCGAAGAATTTTAATGCATAATGTAATAATTATGCTTAAAATATTTCAAAACATAATTTTAGTTTAATTTTCATGAAATTTAAATTATTGTGATTAATGTTTCATGAGAAAAAATTATAAAGCGATATTTAAATAATATATTTTAATATTTAACTAATAAACTTTATATATTAGTTTTAAAGTAATATATAACGAGCATTTGAAACTGATAGTGAATTCATATGCTCTTATATATATGTGCAAACTTACATTTTATATTTTACATTGTTATTACCACAAAATCTATTTTAACAAACATTTCATAGAAATAATCAATAAAACAAAATATTCCATTTAAGTCACTTTTTTTCCACTGTACCACATTTCAGCAAAGTATTACTCATAATGCTAGATGGATTTTTTATGTTCTCTTATTTTGAAGTAAAATAATAAATATGTCTTTCTTGTCATTTTTTGTTAGTTAGGGGAATTTTACCTACTGTTGTGAGTATCGATTTGAAGAAGGATTGTGTTCCATGAATAATGGTACGATTTAGGTTTATCTCAATGAAAATAAAATTTTCAGATTTAAAAGAGTATTAAATTGTAAATCAGATAATGGAATTACTTTAACCTAAAATTTGCATTAAATTTCCATAAAATATGTGTTTATATAACAAAATACATTGAGCATTCAGAATGATTATTTATATAATCATACATTGTAGTTGTAATACAACTTTTTTTCTGATAAATTTAACATGCTTACTATGTGAAAATATTTTTGAGGAACATAAGTAGGAGTTAAATTAATATAATTATAAAATTTACTAAGCAATTGAAATGCAACAAAAATTGATTACGATACGCTATTTAATAAAATTATACGCTAAAGTAAAAATCTATCTGAATACAATATTTCAGACATAAATGTTTTGTAATTATTTCAAGGTATAAAATATTAATATTATTTTGTTCTGTCATTTCTAGATTGAAAACATATACATTCACATATTAACTAAGAAAAAAACATAATTTAAATACTACTCACAAATTTCATATATAATATTTGCCAATTTCAAAATAGCCTATATATAATTTTTGTTGAAATAACACATGGCACTATTAATTTTAAATTTTGCTTCTATAGCATTCATTAATGAATTGGAATTTATTTATATAATGTACGCATTACATCTATTGAATACGATTGTAAATATACTGAAGTATTTAAAACTAAACATAAATGCCAGAGATGATGTTTAAAATTTATTTAATTTTAAAAATTGTTGTTTAAATAAATATTAATTTTTCCAAATCAGCAGAATAAATTGTTCATACAAACATTTAAATTTTAGAAAAGTCATGGTATTTAATAATCCACTAAAATATTATTTAAGAAAATTAATGAATTAACTAAAATAAAAATTTTTACTCATTACTAAATTTATTTTCAAAATATCTTTCGTTAATAAGCTGATCGAAATTATATCAAATCAATTAAAATGTTTAGAATAACAAATTGATATTAAGTTTATTTAAGTATAATACTCTTAGTTTACTCTTTTATGCTAAATTATTTTGACAAGATTGTTAAGACAAAAAGTTAAAGACGTGCCTTTTCCTGTGGCTTTCTTCATCCTATTGAATCCTTTGCTAGTAAGATCAATTTTGAATGAAAATGATCAAAATGAATCTTAGCGTTATAGGTAATACTGAGTTAC
>JAPDSC010035905.1:8748-98014 GCA_026290005.1 Latrodectus geometricus
ATATATATATATATATATATATATATATATATATATATATATATATAAAATAAGTAATATGTAAGAAATTTGGAAAAGAAAACAGTTTAGCTAATTCAACACATAAATACAGGTATGAATATATATACATTTCTAATTGAAGTTTCTATTTAATTATAAAAACTCTTAACATTTCAGTTATACTATCATTATATCATAAAATATGAACAATACAATACTTTTAACAGAAAGGTTTTGCTAAAAAAAAGGCACGAAATTCTAGTCATTAGTAATAGAATAGTAGTAGTCATGAAAAAAAATTTTGGTAAAACTGCAATTTAGGGTGCTTTATTAACATTCTTATCGGCGATAAGAATCCATGAAAGCAATGAAAAACGTAAGACATGAAACCATGACAGAAAAAGAACCGAATTCCGAGAAGTACTCTAAACTGCAGTGAAACCAAAATTTTCATTGTGATTACTTAAAACTTTTGTCCATTGGGAAAATTAATAAATTTTTGTTATAAAAATATATAAATATATCAGATAAAGAATTAAATATTTCATCACCTATATTACAATGACGAAAATATCGTATTAATATGTACGTCACTATTGTCACTTTTCTCTTTCACATTTAGTAATTAGGAAAATACGAGAGTTCAAATGGATACTCTTATATTGCAACATTTTAATAATGAATTATAATTTATGATATGCTTACAAATGTTGAGTTATTTCTCCATGTATACAATGGAAAAGACTCAGAAAGTGAAACTATCGCACAGATTTCATCTGTAAACAAGATATCTCGCATCACGAAATTTCGACGTGTAACAGTTAAAGGATCCTTTAACTGTCATAAGCAAAATATTTTTACTATAAAAAATTACCAGTTTCCCATTCACATATTTCATTTAAATCATATAAAAATCCCTCAAATAATATTTGTTTTTTATATTCCTAAAATATATGTTCTTTTTCCTTTTTTAATATCTATTAAAAAAGAAGAACAAACATTTTTTTAATCTAAAATGGTAATAAAATATAAACGAGCAGTGCTCATATAAGTATATGATCACTGAATTTATTAATTACTAAAAAGTAGAAAATGTTTATTTATTAAAAATAAATAAAATACAAATAGACTATACATAATAGATGACTATTATATAAAGAATTTGTTCATTGATTTGACCAAACTATACACTACATTTCATTTTTTAAATAGAATTGTTATTTTTCCTGTATAAAACTATTTTATGTTATAATAAAATAATTCAAACACATTTCAATGAAAATCATTCCACATTTTATAAAATTTCTATACTTGGCCAAAAATGAGAAGGCTTTTAAATAAAAATTACAGACTACAACTTTTGCTTCAAAAGCTTTCTGCTGTATTATGCCAGCCGAATTTCAAAACAAAAATGTAAACCATGTAATGTTATATAATGATTTTAAATGTCACATAATGTCACTGGCACCTTAGAAACTAATTTCAAAATTCTTGATTGCAAATGATTATTTTCAGTGTAGTTCGTTTTCACCAAATTTAATGGAAAATTACTATCAAAATTTGTATTTATATCATATAATAAATAGATATTAAATTCGAAAATCTCAATAATTTATTTCGACTCACTTTGAGTTACATTGTAATTATACCATGTATGTTAATTTTTTAAATCTTGTTCTCAAATTGTTTTCACTGTTACATACGAAAATTATAGTTCTTGTTTATATCAGAGTTTAGATTTGCTTAGATTCATGTAATGTTTTAAGTTATTAAGCTTTACTATCAATTTTAGTTTTTAGTGTCTTGTTTTTTTATTTTTTAGTGTCTTAAAGAAATTAGTGTTTTGCATGCTTTAGTAAATCTTTGAATGTAGTAGTGATTCATTATATATGTATATGGTATTGTTGTTAAATAGCGTAAGTTATTGTATCGTAAAACAAATAATAGGGATCACATTTTTACCTCATAATAGAAATAGTATAATTTAGAATAATAATTAATTTTCTTGCCCTTTTCTAATTAGTTCCACTACAAAATGTAATTAGAGTAATAAATCAAACTTTATTTTCTTATTTATCCAAGGTTACTTGCTTTAAGAAAATTATTTCATTTATATAATGTACTGCATTTAAAGAAAATTATGATATTTAATAATATAGATTAATTTACTGTGTTTTACACAATAATTAAAAAGTAAAGTGAATAAATTTGATGTTTAAAATTTGTTTCTTATTTTCTAATTTTTACTTTCATGATATTTTACAAAATGTTGAAGATTCTAACTTAACATTGTTTTAGAAATGTAGGGAAAAGATTTAATGCCAAGTTAGTTTTTATATAAAAATTATTGGTACTCAGTGGAAGTTTACGTACTTTGTAATGAATTGGCAATGATAATCATTAAATAATTATTGTAATAAATACTTTTATTGTTTTTGCTGTTCATTGAGTCATGCAATTTTTTTTATCAGGAATGCTTAACTGCTTTATATATTATAATGCTTAACTGCTTTATTAATACATTTTACTCAAAAATATTTTCTATTAAAAAAATGTTGATAGTTGTCAATTTACTGAGGAGAAAAGAAAATTTATCTGTCTAAGATGAGTTTCACATCACTTTTTGAATGCAACTTCAAGTGTGTACATGTAAAATAATGAATTACTTTTATGAACTATCTATAGTGAAATAATGATAAAAAGGTATTAGTCACTACCATCTCCTTTCATATCTAGCTGAATTTAAGTGGCAGAAACCATCAGCGAAACAAAAATTCATTTGAGACTGTATAAAAACAAGCTCTGAAATATGGACACTGTGAACTGCATGAAAATCAAATGAGATTAAATATCAATTTTTATTACCTAATGTTTTAGCTTTATAGTTTAACTATAAATATAGTTTATGAAAAATTTATAAAAAAAGTAAAAGTTTATAAAAAACTATTATACCTTATTATAATTAAGCAGCTATTTAAACCATAAATTTAAATTGTTGCCAAGTTGAGAATATGGGAACTAAGTATGTTATTATCTGTAACTAAATTAAGATGAGACCATAACTTTATTTTCTGAAATAATATATATATTTTTTTCAGATTTATACTTTGTCACTAATAAAATTGTGATATAGCTCACAAATTATTTTAAAATATTTTTATATTTAAATAAATTAATGTAGTTTATTTTTACAAATTTGAAAAGAGTTTATATATATTTAAATTTTTATCTATTTTTAAAAAATGATTAAAGACTTAAATTTATATTAGGAATAAAATATATTTAGTCATTATTTTATGCTTAGAATATTTTAGAATAATCATATAATTCTAAAGATTAAAATTCATTAATTTTTGTTTTATATGCATTCTTAGTTAAGCCTGTTTTATCATGTATTTTTCTTATTTATACATAATGTCTAATGCAAATAATTTTTTTATAATTATATAACATTTGATATTTCAGGAAAATTAGCAAATTTAATATCAATAACATATTCTGTTTATAAAATAAATTTTCATTTTTAAGTGAAAACTTTTAAGCTTAATGAATATTTTAAGTTTGGGATGTTTATTCTTACTTGGAATTAAAATAAATTCTAATGTTTAAAACTGTAAATTGTGCTTCAAGTGATTTATATTTTTTCTTGAATTCATATATATTCAAAAATTATCATTTTCATACGTTATTTTGAACTTTTCTTTTATACTTTATTATATATGTATTCTGAATAAAATTATTCTTGTATTATTGATTGCTTGTACTAGTATACATAACCTGTTCATAGTGAATAAACATAACATTATAAGCAAAGATTTAAAATTCTCTGTTTTTTTTAAAAATCATATAAATCATTATATAATTTTACAAAATATATAATTGAATACAAAATTTACAAATGAAAATGCGAACTTTTTTGCTTTATCAAACGCCACCCAACATGTTAAGAGCCACTAAATCTACCGGATTACGTATACTGAGCCCTTATTTCAAGTTTTAATTAAATATTTCATTAATCTGCGCTTTAGGTCCCCTACTCTGCCAACTTGTCGATAAATGCACCAAGCGTGGTAAACCAGACGTTTTTATACCTAATGAGCTCTTTATGGCAACCTTCGAAGGAAATAATTTGCGCTTTTTCGCGCATGCTCATTAATTGTTTTTTTTCTTTTAGTATTTTCATTGGTCGTTAATTAGTTTCAGTTTAAAAAATCGGTCATTTTCATTGGTTGCTAATTAGTTTAAAAACGTTAAAAATCGTATTCCATTATCGCCATGGCAACAGCGTTTTTGAAAACCCGCCAAGTACAGGACCCACAGCACACTTTCGCCAAGTTGGCAGAGTAGGGGACCTAAAGCACATTTTCACCAAATATTTAAAAGAATTTTCTCATTTTCACTTATTTCAAGTAATTTTGAAAAACAATGGTTTAAACTTCAAATAATTTTTGATTTTTCATATATATATATATACTTGACATTTAATTCTAAGAACTCCCAAAGAATGGTATATTTCTTAAAATTGAAAGTTTGTAAAATATAAAAATAAGTGTTTAATTTTAAAATATAATTCCTATCAACCTGTTTTCTATTTATTAATAAAGTACTTTAAAGAAAATTAGTATCTACTATTTAAGGAACATATGCAAAATAAAATTTATAAATTAAAACTTCATTTTGTTGTTTAAAAACCAAGCAAGTAATCACACACTTTTTTCTGGTTCAAAACTATGTTGTTTTTTGATGTAGTAAAGCATTTTATATATTATTTCCCAAAAAGTAGCTTGATCTTGTTAGCTATTAATTTGTTTGTTTCACAGATGGTTGTAAAACTACCTTATTATTATTATTTTTTTGTTCCTTTTTATTCATTATGTTCTCAGTCATTCCAATATTTCTTCCATATAAATTTTTCTGAATCTAAATTCAGAAAGTCATGAAATGAAAATGTAGGCAGCAGTGGATTTCTTTGTTGAAGTTCATGGATAAGTTACTCATCCTCACTCTAGTCTTCAGTTAGGGTTCCTTCTTTAATAAAATTTGGAAGACAAACTGATTCAGATATTGTTTTTGCTGTAACATTCCAAGCATAAATTGTCAAGTGCATTTAGAATATCATTTTCATGAGGTGATTCCAAGTCGTGATCACTCTAAGTGAAAGTACCTATGGTATATGCACTTGAAACTATTAATTGTATTTAAATGCATGGCCAATTAGATGAAAGTTAGATTAGGTAAAAGAAACTCCACCTAATCTAACTCTCTTCTAACTGGCTTATATGTATATAGTGATTATGAATTACTTTCACTATATTCATATGAATTACCATAAAAAAATTGTAAATGAGAAGTGCAGTTGTGCTTATCCACAATTCAAAAGAGTTAAGATTCTCCAGTAGAAACATTAATCCAAGTTTTTCAAAAATAAGATTAAAAAAAATTTTTAAAAATAAATGGAAATGAAAGTGAATGAAAGAAAATAAGATTGGAAAAAAGAGATTCTTAAAAAATTCTATATTAAGAGACCAGTCTCTAATTCATAAAATCATGAGTGTTCATAAATTAAA
Organism: Latrodectus geometricus; assembly: GCA_026290005.1. NCBI lineage: Eukaryota > Metazoa > Arthropoda > Arachnida > Araneae > Theridiidae > Latrodectus > Latrodectus geometricus. Next base: position 14,316 of record JAPDSC010035905.1, read on the forward strand.
GAGTTGTAAAAATGAGCTTCAACAGTTAGTTTACATATATATTAGAGTGGGGAAAAAAGCAATCCATTATTTTTTACATAAACTTTAAAACTATTTTATATCTTTTTTATTTTGCTCTGTACAAATAGTTTAAAATTATTTTGTAGCTGATCTTTATATAATTAGATAATGCTACAATGGTTAATGTGTCAGTCAATTTTGCCCATTTTTGTTATTTTGTCAACATTTCCAACTATGGGCTTTCCTATGCGAAATGCATTTCTAATATCAAAAATATCTAAACTGAATCAAAGAAGCCAAAATTGCACGGAATTTGCTGATACAGTATCAGGATCATAAACAATTTGAAATTTCAACTGCATAGCTTGCTATTTCGTCTTTATCAAGGGAAAACTAAAATGTAATGAATTTTTTTTTAGCTGAATTCCATTTTCAATACCCCAATGCTTTACAGCTGAATAGATCAAACAGTCAAAGAATTTTTAATGTAAAACGTTACTTATGAAACCAGTATAAATCTTAAATTTTTGTTTTAACATTTTATAAGATATTGATCAATACTGACATCTACCAAAAAAAGTAATAAATTTTTTCCTCAACCTAATATATATATATTATATATATATATATATATATATATATATATATATATATAATAGTCTATACATACAAACATGCATATATTCCTATTGCCTGTTTTCTTAAAATTTATATTGGTGTTTTTTACTCTGTCATTAGTTAACTATATATAAAAAAAATTATTTCTTTTAAGCAATTTATGTATATAAAATCTAATATTTGGTAATGATAAAATAAATTTTGTGATATAAACTTAAATAATAAATGAAACTATAAGTTGTTCCATTTATAATTTTTTTATTTCTGCTTTTTATTTTAAAATATTTTTACTTAATTATTAAAATCATTTTTAATAGATATCAAGTAGAGAATATGAAATATATTTTTCTATCAGTGTTTTTCCTTTGAGATACGATTGATGAAAAATAAAAATCAGTTGATTATATTTAGACTGATATGTTGAAAATGAGATATACCATTAAAATTAAAGTTAAAATCTATATAGATATTTATAGTATATGCAGAATAATATTCTTTTTTATTCTAAGAAAATGTATCTCTTAATTAAATTAAATATTACAGAAATTAATTTATTAAAAGAAAGTTAACAGTGTCACTGAGATAATGAAATATAATTTATAAATTTTCTTGAAATAAAGAATGTCAATTAAGTAATCTTATTTCTAAGGTGCTTATGAGCCATTTGCCTTAAGAAATTTTTTTAAAACCAAGGCTGGTATCATGATTGTTCAGCCTATATCATAACTGAAAACATATACTTATTCAATAATATGTTGCTTTTGAAGATTCTTGCATGTTATAAAAATGCTGATTGAAACAATGTAAATGTAAGCTGAGACCAGAAACACTGGAAATAAACATGTCATAGAATCATTTTCCTTAAAGTCTTTCTGTAAATGAGAAACAAACTATGAAAATGAAAGGTTTCAATAATTTCGCTCAAGGCATTGAATAATATACTACCTATCCTGAGTAAAAATATAAATAATTTTAATATCACACAGAGCAACAGCTATAAAATTTAGAAACATTTATGGATATCTTTTTTGTCTTTTATTCAATATTTATTGGTTACATTTCTATTTAGATCATATTTTTGAGTAAAATTTTTTACTTATTTAGAAATCTTATTGTAACTATAAGGAAATGCAGTTCCTTAGAACAGTAATTGCTATTACAAAAAATAATTTGTTTAAACATTCAATAAATGGATTAGAGTTTCTTAGAAAATGATAATGAAATTTAAAGTTGATCATTGTAAATTCATTCTTGAAGAATCAGATAATATCTTTCTGCAGATATACATTGAAAAATAAGATTCAGGTGGAAAATAATCTTTTAGATTTTCATCTATTAATACTATCTAGCATGTAGCAGAAGCATTGAAATCCTGTTTTATAACTATCCTTAAGAAAACTATCCCTACTATGAAATGTTTTCCAATATTTATTTATACAAACTGTCTTTGGTGCTTCAATAACTGATATTTTTCATGGTCATTTTTTTTCTAGTTTGTTTTTCACTTACCTATTTTTAAATTGCTATAGGATATTCCTTGGAGAAATAAAACATATTTACATTGTCTAGTAATTAATCAAATTGCTGTATTTAGAAACTAAAGAATCGATTTTTGAATTTACAGATAACTGACTGAAACTAGTTGAAAAAGTAATAGTTTGGTAGAGAATTTTTAGGATAATTTATTGCTAGCTTATATTTCATTTAGCAATAAAATATTAGCTCACATGTCAAATTTATTACCAGACAGCAGTATGGTTTTTCATGATCAATTCATTCTAAGTCAGTCTGCATTACTATTGTTATTCAAATTTCACAAGCATGTGAATGCACTTGTTATGCAAGATGGAATTTTTATATATGTGGATTGTACTATATATTAAAAATACTCATAAAAACCATTTTATCAAAGAATATGTCACCAGCCAATACTTTAACTTTATACAATTGAAAACTATTTGGCTTTGGGAATACTTAAAACATTTGGATCAGTCAATTCAAAAAATGGATAGCACAATATCAAATATATTTTGTAATTTACCTATCATAATTGAGCTTCATGATAACTTGATAATTAATTTTAGATAATGAAAATGATATATGTTGAAAAATAAATTGACCCTGAAAGAGGGTAATTAAACTAAAAATGTACAGAATTATTATTTGTTCTATGATGACATGTGACTGTGAGACATGGACTTAGACATAAGGACTGAGACTTGGACAAAAGAAATGACTTACTAATTTTTAAATGGAAAATACTTATAAAATTTTTTGATCCATTACAGTTAAATAATAATTTTTGAGAATTAGAACTATTGATGATTTAAAAGCTCTTATCAGTCATAAAAATATCGAAAATTCATCAAATTACCCAAATCACATAGACTTTCGTGGCTTGGACACATTGAAAGATTATCTGATAACAGAGTGGTTAAGATCTTGCATTGGAAACCCATGAGCAATAAACCAAAAGACAAACCAAGGAAAAGCTGGCTTGATAATGCCTTGAACATCCTTGAAATGTTAAAGGTCACTTGAAACATTTAAATCGTAGACAGAGCTGTCTGATGATGAGGGATATTGTGCAGCAGGCTAAAGTCTATCCTGGGCTGACTTACAATAAAGAAGAGGCAAAATGAATTTATATTGATGATTAACTTAAAAAACACCTTTATTCTTGTATGATCATTACATGTATGTATAATCATTATATTTATATGTATATAAATTTTGCTTTACTTAATTAAGCATTGGCATGCACCAATAAGGAAATATCCTGTGTAGTGCTACTGATCAATGGTTTATTAGCAGTCAAAAATCAGTGAAGTGTATCTCATTGATTTCATAATCTTTATTCAAATATATGTTTCCTAATCAAATAACAGGTTGCACATATTTTTAAAAATTCATCTTACATTTTATTTTCCAAAGTTTAACAATTGGGTAATAAGCTAAATCTCTAATGCTTATGATGCCAGTTTTTATAGTATTTGATTTTTAATATACTAAGTAATGGTACACTTGTCTGACAAACATTGATCAATAGCACAAATCTATGAAAAAAAATGTAAAGCTTTTCCTATAGGGATCCAAAAGCAAGAATAAAGCTAAATTAATATCATTTTGTTCTTACAATCATTATTACATTATATTTATAATCTATAATTAATCATTATATTTCAAAATTTATGCATCGTATCCAATTTAATGGAAAAGGTACTTAATACATGAGATATATATATCATATTTAAGCTAATTCAAAAAGTGATCAACTCATCTAATCTTGTATCACTTATGCTGAAAGTTAGTTCCATCAGGTACCAAATTTTAAAAATGTAAGTTCTATTTTCTGTACCAATTGCTTGGAAAAAATACAAAGAAATGTTAGCCTTCCTACTTTAATATCAAAATTAAAATGAATGATTCAAACCTCCAAATGAATACTTATTTGAAAGTTGGAAATATTTAACTGAAAATACAAATGTCTAACTTAAACTGTTAAACTTAAATTTTAACTTTTAAAATCAATTTTTAAAAATTTAACATTAATGTTAAAGGAACATGTAAGAGTCTAGGCTTGTAAAATTGTAATCAACCTCCACTCACATTTTAAGTTGCCAATTAGCATGCAGTTAAAAATTCATATTTTGGAATCTATTTTGTCATTGTAATCTACTAATTTGGTACTGAAGTTTGCTTTGGGCAATGGGTGACCTCAAATCAGATCTAACACCTTATTTTTAAGAAGAATAAATTACTAATTTTGAAAAAATGTTATTTAAAAAGTATTCCAACTGTGTTAAAAATTGAAATGTTCAGCATTTTTCCTTTACTTATTTCCTAAATATGATTATTACCTGTTATGTTGATTTATTTGATTTATAATTTTAAAACATTAGGACTCTCAATTTTATTACTCTGTCCAATATTATCAAACTGCAAATAGCAAAAATGTGATCATATAAATAATATAATTTGTATTTGGAAATTAAATTCTAATAATTTAAATTTATAATTTTGTCTACGCAATATAGAAAAGTTTGTAACTATTATAAAATTTTGTTTCAAATATTTTATCTAGTATGAAGCCATCAGATATTCAAATTATAGTCAATGGTTTAGAGATGGTTGCTAAAGCATTCATAAGAAGAAATGAAGTAGAAATTAGCAAAACTTGGCGGAACTCATCTTTAAATGAGCTTTCTAAGATTGTAGCAACATCTGTGGAAGAGAAGTTAAGCTCAGTAGCTTCTTATTCCACAAATCCTAAAGTAAGTAAAAATTACTTTAATATATATTGTTATTAAGCTCTAATAACTTCATATTATACCTCTTTTGTTCCATATGTATTTTGTATTTCATTTGTTTCCAATTTTTTATATTTGTCAAGTAAGTTTTTGGTCCTGAAAATTCTTTATGTATCTTTAATGGATATTTAAGTTTAAAAAGTATTTCTTTAAATATGATTTTATTTTTATTAATCAAGATTGTATAATAAAACTGATGTATTGTGTAATAAGTTATTAAAAAAAATTCAAGTATCACAAAATTATTAGAAAACAGATAAGAAATATAGTTAGCACTATATTTGTACAACAAATAAAAATCATTGATGTTTATTTCTTTCAAGCTTCTGAAAACTTTTTAAAAAAATGGAAATATTTTTTATATTAGAATTTAATATTAACTTAAATTTTTTTTAATTTTTAAATTAATCTTTTCATCCCAGTAGTACAATTGTTGTGCCACGAAAGTGAGTGTCTCAGAAAATGACTGTGCCAGTTGTACCATGGATTTTTCTCTCTTTCAAGCCCTCAACTTTCTCTTGCTCAAATTTTTTCAGGTAGTTGAAGGAGATTTAATTGCTGGTCTTTTGTGAATGAAAGTCGTGAAAACGGGGGCTCGTCAGAGTTGAGAATTTTGGCGTAAAACAGATTTATAGGCATATATATATAAAGGAAAACATGTATATTTATCCTCACTTTAGCAAATTTTTTTCATTATAATAAGTTATAATGTTTTTGATGTTTTCACATTGTAAGAGTTTGATTTTGATGAAGAAATAAAAAATTGATTGGATGAATCGTGAAGAAGAAAATTTTGCAGATAGTGATTCTTATTTCTGTGATTGAATTTGAATTCAGTGATAGTAGATTTCTTGATGGCAATAATAATACAGATTTCTTTGTGTCATTTGATTTTGATTGATGTAATGCTAAAATAAATGATAAGCCTATAATTTTTAAATTTATGGGAAACTTAAGTATTTCTGAACAAATAAATTATTTAGTTGATAAACATGAATTTTTTTTATTTGGTTTTTATTTTTCAGAAGATATTTTAAACTTTATTGCAGATGAAACAAGTAGGTAATCTTCTCATACATATCATACAGAGGCATATGTTCATATATGTATAAGAAATGTCTTATTGTATCAGCATACATTCTTATGCAGGCATATTTTTATTTTCAATTGTTAAAAAAAGGAATTCAAGTATAGTCTGTTGATTGTATCTTTGAATTATGCAATTTTATATTTATTAGAATTTGAGATTCTCAGTGACTTATGAATTGAAACACTTCAAAATTTTTAACTATAAATAAATTGGTAGGCTGGCCCTTGTTTTGATTAACTCTTTCCGAATTTCATAGTACTCTAGAAAGGAAACATCAGTTCTTACATTTTTAACAACTATAATCCCTAATATTATGACTATCTTTGATCTAATCTTAGTCAAAATTGATGGTTTTGAGCTTGATATTTAACCAATTAAGGTATTGAGCTCTTAATGAAATAATTAAAGATTCTTAAAATTATTTATGTATGAAAAATATATGTTAGAAAAATCCCAATTCAAAAGGTTCAGTACAAAATCCGTCATCCTTTGTCTACATTTTTAATATCAGTATAAAATAATAACATAAATATATTTGTAAAAAGTTTTTTTTATTTTGTGATTTGTTCCAACTTATACATTTGTTGTTTGAATAAAAATATTGAATATTATGTTTAACCTGATGAAGTGATTTATAATCATTGAGGTGGAAGTTTTTGCATTTTTCTCTTTTTCATTGAAACATTTTCATTAAGAATGAAAATCTCGTTACAATATGAGAGTTTTTGCATTTTCTGGCTATAAAGGTGAAGTGATCAAATAATGTCTTCACACAGAACTAATTATGATCTAGTGTTAGGAACTTGCTCTTTGAGATGAAATATAACTGAATCAATCTCGCCCACTACTGAACAATGAGGACTAAATGTCACATTTTTAACTTTTTGTGCATATTGGTATGTCAAAATAAATGTTAGATAATTTTCTGGGTTTCTCCCTTAAGACATTTAAATAAAGCATATTGCTTATGGACATATTCAAGGAGGAGGTTAAACTTTTTAATTTTATAACAAGAACATGCAAAAAGGAAGGAATAAATAAATTTATTATTACTTACACTTTATGTAAGTATTTCTTACCAAGAAGTGAGATTTGGTGCATATTTAAAATTACTTTATATTTGTGAGTCTATTTACTACACAGTTTTAATCTCTGTGCAAAATTTAAATAAACACAATTATGGTTTTTTTTAATTTAATAATTATTCTTAAATTAAAATCTTAATATAAATTCTTATCTTTAGTTTAAAACACTAAAGATAAGAATTTATATTTAGTATTCCACTAATTTTTTCATCTTTCCAGATAAGAATTTTATAGAAATATTTCCTGAGACTAATATGATTACATTTTGGAAAATACTCTTTGGATGAACAATTTTTAAGCTTTCATTCATTGAAAAATGAACATTTTATAATTTATTGTATAACTAAAATAATTTTAAAAACAATTTATCAGTTCAATTCAAGATTCCCTCAACATTCATTGTGTAAAACATTTAAAAAAAAGTCACAGAAATGCTGAAAGAAAAATTCCAGTTTTAAAATTTTTTTCTCAAAAAAAGGGGGGGGGGTAGGAAAAAGAAAAGTAAAGAGCATATATTTTAATTCAGTGAATATAGAAATTATTTATAATGCAAAATATTTATAACAAAAGGAAATAAAAATCCAATGTTAACATAAAAATTCTTTTCAAATACAACTTCGGTAATTTACATGTACTTGCTTATGAACAAAAATAATTTGTCGAAATATTTTTATTTACATTATTAAATATTAGGCATGCTGTTTTTAGGAATTTTTTTGAAGATATTCAATTAGAGTTTATTGTTTACCATTTTACTTATAGCTAAATACTTTTCATTACTTTAAAAAAATCTGTTATTTGTATTTTAACTGTTAAAAATCAAATAAATCATTGGAATTAATCATATATAATTATTTTAAACAATAATTTCAGAAAATTCTTTGTAATAAATTCATTAATACCACATCGTAATTTACAAAACAGACTAATTTGTTCCACATGCACAAGCATATGTCTTAAAATTTTTTGTAACACTTCTTAATCTAATATGTTAAACATCAAATGGAATTTTCTTCAAAATCATGTCAGACCCAGCGCGGGATAGCACCCTCAAAAGATAAAGATTTGTTATGGTGAAATCTTCAGCATGTAAGTGGGGTGAAAATGACCCTCTCCTTTCTCTCATGGGGTAGGAAAAGTCCTCGTTTCACACCACTGTAGCAGCAGTTTCTTGAAGCAGTGACGCTTGACTCTAAAGGTTTACTTCCTTTTTTAGCAATATGTATAAAAATGTTTTTAGAAATTTCATCTTATCTGATTTTTATATGTGTAATTTTATATTTTTTAAATGTTATATTTTAACTTTACATAAAGGTTTTTTTAGCATATTTTCTCTAAGTACATAATATTTTAAATGTTACTTAACCAATCATTTTTAAAAAATGTTTGATTTTTTTTAAGTGACAGGTGCATTTTATGGTTGATTACCTAGTTAATTGATTTAAAGATAAAATTTATGATACATATAACTAAATTATAGTTAATTTAAATAAATATTAAGTTTTTTTAAATAGAGGTTTTTTATAGCAATTTTATAAAGTAACTATTTTAAGAATTAATAGATAAATTTTTTGGAAAATTTCTAGTTAAGTTTTTTTTTTTTTTTTCTAATCTAACACTATCTAGTTGTTTATCAAATTAAAGTTTTTGCACTACATTATAGTTGTTGAAAACTTGCTTGTCTTTTTAAATATCCAAAGAAATCACTGGAAGAGTTAATGATTTATAGTTGGTCGGATTCATATATTTCAAGAGTGGAAATCCAGAAAATTCCTGTTTATCCCTCGTAATAGAAATTAAAAATCATCATCTGCTCAGTAAGATTCTAACTGATCTTGAAACATTGTAATTAAGTAGGTAATTCAAATTCCTTTTAACTCATTTTAAGTTCTGTTGAGTTGTTAACAGTGCTTTAAATAATGAAGAGCTTAAAAATTTTAGTGTTGAAAAGATATGTGAAAATCAAATGTAATTTGAAAATGAGATAGAAAAAAAAATTAACAGATAGTAATTTTTATCTAGTACTAATCTATAAAGTTTTGAAATTAAAGGCCTACTTTTTCCATGGCAATTTGAAATTGTCAAATTGAAAGAGTGAATGGTATGCCAAAACAATAATCAAGTTTTTTTTATTTTATTTTATTTTTTTTTTTTATCAAGCATTTGCTTATGTAAATGAATTTTAGAAAATTTAAATTCTCAGTATACTCTTTGATAGCAGCATTACATTTATTAATTCTTATCATATCACATTATATGTATCTATATTATAAATTTGTATTTTAATAATTTACAAGTTAAAAAAATAAAATATATTCATAAATTAACAATCTCTAACTTTATATTAGTTTAAATACCTTTAATGTTATCACACTTTAATTGAAATTGTACAACATCTGTTAAATTCATGATGATTTATCTAATTCATATAATAATTTTTAATATAAATTTAAATTTTATCTCTTAATTTAATTCAGTAACAAATATAGATAAGATAAAGATTATTTAAAAAATGTAGTTTAGTTTATTGTCTATAGAGTAGATACTATTTATAGAGATATTTTCATAAATAATTTATCATAGAAATTTCCTATAGTTTCATGTAACTCAATTACTATTTTTAAAAATGTAACTTTAGATTTTTAAATTCCAATTTTAGAGTACTTTAAATTTTAATACATGTTTTAAAGTGAAATTCATTTTCTAGGACTTAGCTAAGATTATAAATGAAGCTAAAGAAAGAAGTTTTGTTGTAGCAGAAGGAATAAAACAATATTCTACATATGTTGTGAAGCAAAAAAATGTAGTAACACCAATGCAGAGTCTTGACAAAGATTTAGATATTGATCATCCAATTATACATGAAGAAACTGTTTTTGATATAAAAGATCAAACTGCCAGTAACCCAATTGTACAAGAAGTTACTGTTCCAGATATGAAAAATCTTCATGCAGGCATAAGCGATGAATCTATGGATGTTTCTAAAAACAATACTTTTAATCAGAAAATATCATCAGAACATACTAACATAGTAGAATCTAGTACTTCTACATCTACACCTGTCACTGTTACACAAGAATTTATCGAGCAAAATGTTATCCAACCAAAACCAAATATCAATAAATCTCAAAAATTACAGAAGGTATGTAATAATAAGACAATATTTTTAAAAGTTTATAATTATTTATGATCTAATTTTTTTAAAATTGCACTTATTAATATAAACATAGAAAATCAATAAACTTTTTTTCTTATATAATTCTCAAGTTTTTGGAGAATTCCAGTTTGTCATTAAAAATGATTTTGCACACTAACCCATTCTTAGCTCAATAGAATGAAAAGGTGCAAAATTTGCCAAACATATTTAAGTCTAAGCTTAAATATATTTGATATACATACATTTGTTTCAACATATCTTTTACCGTATTTTCCTGTACATAATCCCCGGATTATGTGTTAAATAAGTTCTGAATTTTGTAGTGCGTATTATACGCTGCAAAAAACATTTTCTGTCACAAAAGCTTACTAGAAAGTTTTGAAAGAAATGCTGTTTATATTTCATAAAATAAATAACCTGGGTTATTTAAGCTATTCTCGTCTTTGTCTAATTATGCTCAAAAATGAATTTGGCTCCTCGTAAAGATATTACAGTTGTAAATTCGCTAACGTCATTTTTCAGTTTGTCATGACGAGACCTGTTTTGTTTTGAAAATATTCAAATTTGTATATCGTCATATAGAAGCGAAAACTTTTAAGTTACGCGACAGATTTTAAATTAAAAGCTATAGCCAAAGCAAATAAAAAAAAATGGGGACAAATGTGTTAATGTGAAGTGAAAAATAAAGCATGTGCGGTATAAAAGAAAAATGTATAATATATGCAGTTTGTAAATGGCCCTATTTTTTTCATTTAAATATTAATGAAGCAAATATATATATATATATATATATATTTAAATATGTCTACCATCGTTTTAAATGTTATTAGAAGCTAAATATCAATAAGTTTTACAAGAATCTTCTCGAAATGATCGTTCTTGATCGATCCCCTGCTTTAATCTCTAGTTTATCACACTTTGTGATGAGGTGGATCTAGACTAATATTTTTCATAATAAATGCTTTTTTTCTATACATTTTACTAAATTTTTAATCATACTATGCATTTTTTTATTTTATGTGACACCCATATTATCAGCAGTTCATATTTTAGACTATTCACCAAAAAATATTGCTGTGGATTATACACCGCTGCGGATTATGCAACGCTTTTTTCCTTTTACAAAAAAAAAAAAAAAAAAAAAAGGCTGTACAGATAATACGCCATTGCGGATTATATACAGGGAAATACAATAATTCTAATTTTGCAAAAAGCTTTTGAATTTTTAAAAATTTTGTATACTTTGTTTTAGAAAAATAAAATTTATCCCATAGGATAGTAAATATCTATATATTAACAGAAAACTAGCATTAAATCAAATTATTTCATTTTTTGTACTTCATTTACTGTAAAAAATTTATCAAACTTTTATTTTTTTTTCATTGAATATTAATATGCTGTCCATATTGCAACATCCTGATGGTAGCATGCAAATCATTGGAAATTTATATTTGCATTTGTGGTAGAGAGTTATGGGAATCATTTGCAATTCAGAGCATAGGCAACTGTAGTGCCATCTGCAAGTTCTGTATAAAAAAATTGGAAATTGCCGATTTGAATTACAGCAGTAGATTTTTGTTTTTCTATCTTTCTTTCTTTTTTTGTCTAAGCTGTTTAACTATATTTTTTTAAAGATAAACATCTTTCAAGCAAGTTTCTTAGTTTAATCAAGGAAAAATATTAGTCCACAGGGATTGTAAATTATCTTTCACAGAAATCTGTGATCATTTTGGATGAAATCAAGCAACTTGAAGGATCTTGAATTCAGGAAGGAATGGTGGATTGACAAGACTGATCACAGCTACCTTATTGCACCTCTTCTCTAAATATGTGCATTGAAGTGATGGATTGCTCAGTTTCATTATAAAAAATAGCACAATATTCAGTCTTTATGCATCATTCTGTGTCTGCTCATACCATTCAGCATCGCTTGCAGCTGAGTGGAATGTAAAGTAGGTGTCCATTGCTTTATTTATTCTTGACTCAAAACTGCAAATGCTGCCAATGGTGTAAAGAATGACAGACATAGGCAAAGTAATGAAACAACACAGTCAGTTTATAAATCTTGATTTTGTCTGCAATACTCGTGCACAGAAAATGACCATTGTGTGACAAACAAACAAAAAATCTGCTTGCAACACAATAATGGTCAGATTAGAGTCTAGAAACTGATGAACTCTAGTATTGTGCATTGGAACTTTGATCTTACAATGTCACCCCAAATGATACTGAGAGTATTTCATTCTTGCATCCCTCTAATTTGCATTGCTGTACATTGAACTGCCCACACTACATCTCTGAAATGTTAGCTTGTGATCATCTCATACCTTCAGTGATTACCATCACCTATTTTTCAGCAGGATAATTTGCAATCACATGTGGCATGTTGTTGTTTCACAAACATACTTCTCTGTTCTCCAGAATTGCTTCCCTAGACTTGTTTGTTTTTCTGATCTATTGCAATCCAAAATGTGTGGTCCATGCTTACACAACAACTTCTGTAAGCATGGACCACCATAACAACTCTTGATGCCAATCATATGGCTAAAACTAATTATACCTTTGTTTAACTTTATAATTACATTGTAATAATGAAGTAAATCAAATACTTTTATAGTTTATGGAGCAATTAAATAGCGGTTAAAAAGAAGTTCTTTTGTAACCACAAAATTAAAAAATTGACAATGAATATATTTTGCACTTATCAAATCAGAAATCTTTAAATATGCATTTTGTTTTGCACAAGTTATAATTGAATCATAATATTAAAAATAAACTTTAAAATTTTCTATTATATATTCATTCAATATGGTTATGACTTCATTTAGATAAATTGGGGGTGTAATTATGGATCATTAGTGTAAACTCATTAGTTCTCAGTAAAACCTAAATTCAAATTCTGTGGATAAAATGTGCTCTAATCTACAATATCAAGAACAAAATTATGAATGAATAGCTAGGTTTATTTAATTTCAACACAAGGTTGCTTTACATAATGCATTTTATAGTAAAAATTTCAATTAAATTATTAAACTTTCATATAAATTATGCATCAATTCTTTATACTGTTCATTATGAAAAAAGCTTAAGCTCTTTATAGAAATATATCAAAAACAAATTCCTAAGCTTTGTCTATGATATTTAGATTTTATAATTATCATCCTTCTAAAAAGCTGTCAATAGGCAAAAATAAAATGTATCAAAATACATGTTTAATTTTCCTGTTGAAAACTTCTTGTCAGTTTATGTAGCCATTAGTATTTGTATAAATATATAAACTACATATTTACATAATTTATGATAGGTGCTACTGTATTAAGGAGCAAACTTTAATTTACTTTAATTACTTTTTGTTTACTTATTACATTTATAACCTTCAAAGTTATATATGAAATGTAAGAAAAGCAGTTTTTAATTAATATAGGAATATAGCTTGAATTAATTATCTTATTCAGTTATTTAGAAATGTTAATTAAAAAACGATAATGTAGGCTATTTCATTTATAAAATCTAGAAATGTTTAATTTAAAAATATAAGTTTTTCAGAATGTAATAGAATTAATGTATGACTTAAATTTTTATTTCAATTATTTTTCAATATGTTGCATGAAATCAGTCAAAATTTTTCATAAATTAGAATAAAATTGTGTGCATATTAGCAAAACTATACTGTAATATTATTTTCTGATACAAAAACTCTGTTTATATTAGTCAATTTAAATTCTGTGTAAAAAAAAAAGATGTGAACAATAAATGTAAAATTATTTCATTTACTATTCATATTTACTCTAATTTAACAAATTCTATTTAATAAATTCAATTTACTCTAACAAATCCATTTTATTTTAATATTTTGTAATTTTTGGTTATTAATCTAATTGTTTTTAATCTAATTATTAATCTAATTGATTTGGTTACGAATCATAATTTTCAATATTATTAATTAAATTTGTTGTAGCTAAGTGATCGTGCAAGAGAACGAAAAGTTCCATCATCACGAATTAGTCGTCTCATGTCTTATGGAGGTAATAAAAATTTTTTTAATGTAAGTGTAATTTTGAAATTGAGAATTTTTTTCATTTGAAATTCAAAGGTGGTAGGAATTGTATATAATACATCTGTGTTATATATAAAGTAAAATATATGTGTAATAAATATATATATATAGCATCTGTGTTATATGCATTAAAATTTTGAATTTCATTGTTCATATTATATTCTGTGCCACAGATATAATCTGATAAAAAAACTTTCTCCTTTAGAAAATTTTACTATAAAGTTTTGAAAGAAGTGTCTTTTTTTAAAAAAAAAAAAATAAAAAAAAATAACAGATGGTGGCACAACTCGGCTGATTTATTTCAGCTATTTTAGTTTTGTCCAATCAGAACAAATTCCGTTTTTGGAAAGATATTATAGTAATTATTGTCATTTTGCCTTAACCTGAGCTGTTTCATTCTGAAATTATTCAAGTTCGTATATCGTCACACAGCAGTGAAAGCATATAAGTTACACTGCTAATTTTAAACTAAAGACTATAGAGAGGGTCAATCAAATAATGGAATAGAAAAATACAAAAGAAAAATGTATCCAATACACAGTTTGAAAATAATCTAAATTATATTGTATATTTCTAGTTTGTCTTTACACTTTGCTAGAAATTTCTATTGGAATATGTCAGTACATAGGGGCAAATCACAATATTTATATATTCAGTAATGTTATGACACCTACAACCTTCAACATAACAAGTAAAATAATTTTTTACTGTTCTCGTTTTACTGCATTTTTATTTAAAATAAGGTTAATTAATGTATAGAATATGGTATCTACAACTCACATTGATTTACTTGTAGTAAAAAATGTTTTTATTCATTGAAATTAATAATAGAAGTATTTATTCCATTCATGGTAATGTTAGAAACATTTCATTCTTTCATTGTTCTATTATTTAAAATTTAGTTTTCAATTGAATTTTCCATCATTATTCCTTAAGATTTCTGAGACTAAACTGTCAGCTGGATTTTTATTGCTTATAAAGTATTGGCTCAGAATGAACTTTAATCTGTAAGTCCAGGTTTAATTAGTGTTCATGTCTAGAAAATTACCATACATTATATTTTATATGTACCCTTCATTTATATTACAATAATAAAGCTGAACTAAAATAAGTGTTGTTATCCAAAAAATATTTTTGCATGAAATATTTCATTTTTTATAAATTTTATAGGAAAATAACTATTTTAACTTGATTGAGTTTGGGAATCTAATGAGTGGGATAGAGAATTGAAAAATAAATAAATAAAAGATATTTGTTGATAGGAAATTTTTGAAATATCAAGTTATAAAATGTGATAACTGCATAAATTTATTTACTTAACAATTTTTTTTCTCATAAATAAAGAGATAAATCTTTGATTGACTGCTTATAAAAAAAAATGTATTATCTTTGTTATAATAATAATTATAAATCTTTTTTTTTATCTTATGTTATCTTTTTATATCTCAACTTCCATGTTTTTTACTCTTAATGCTAGTCCCAAAATGTATTTATATGAAAGCTAATTGCACTCAGGAAAATTATAAACTTAATAATTAAAAAAAAATTTGTTTGACATAAAAATGAAATTGTAAAACAAAACTTCTGTTCTCTTTAATTTAATTTATGTTCCCATTTTAGGTAAAAAGTATTAGGTAAAAGTATCTTTAATTTAATTTAAATTTTAGGTAAAAAATTTAGATTTATGATACTGTATTCTGATGCATGTAGATAATGAAAAAGCAAGTTTTGAAAAGAAATCAGAAGTTGTCAAGAGGGGAAATCTGAAGTGTTTTGTTCCCTCTAGTTGAGTTTAATTTATATTAGTTGGCATTAAAACTAATTTAACTCTTGTAAGAAAAATAAAAATAAATACCCAAATGAAAAAACAAAAATTTCTAGGATCCATTGACATACTTTTATTTTATTTGATTACTTATATTGACAATCAAAGTTTCATTGATTGATGGTAAATTAACTTGTGTGAATTATGGAGCTACAGATTAAAGTAATTCCCAAAAGTAACCTATCATAGTCATTGAAAAGAACATCAAGGCTTTTAGATTACTCCAGTATTTAGATTTGTTGTGTTATTTTCTCACTTTCTAGAGCTTTATACGAATATGTCTGGGATTTCCTTTTCTCCCTTTATCAGCAAATTGTACACACCATTCGTCGCCATAAATGCCTATATAAAATTTGAATGTTTACATAGGTATTTCAGATAAAAATTCAAATTTTTTAAAAATAAATAAACCCTTACACTGTTTTTCTACTGTATTTTTAAATGTTCAAATTTAAAATGGTTTGCATATATGGAACGAAATTTTATCAGAATGCTGGTCTCTGGCTAATGTGAGAAATAGACAGTGTTTCCTTATAAATTTTTTGATATAATGCTTAGTTAATTTAAATTGTATAACAATAATTCAAAATCCCCATAAAGTTTTCTACAGTTTAGATATTTTAAATAATATGCCACAGGGCACACTATTCTGGACCATTATTTGTTTCAGGAACATGAATGGGATTATTTGCTGTCTTTTAAAATAATTATTATGTTTAGCTACTGATGTAGACATAAAATATGTACAGCGTTGAATCTCCCTTTAATTTTATATTTATGTAATTTTTGAATAATATATTCACTTATTTGATTTTGTAAAAATATTGTTTTTCCTCACTGTAGATAATTTATTTGCAGTTTTCCAATAGGTGCTCAATAGGAAATATTGCTGTGTTAGTCCAAATTTTAATTTGTCCCTTAAAAGCTAGAAATATTTCCCACTGGAAGTTAAAGCCTGCTTGTCCTTTAAGTTAATTATCATTAGTGTGTTCTTAAGAATGATTATGTACTTTTTAAAAGGGATCTTTAAAAATATATATAAAATAACTGGTTTTTTTTTTTTTTTTTTTTTTTTTTTTTACCTCTTACAATATAAAGATTACTATAGATATCGTCTTGTATGTAAAAAAGTTTTTTTAAAGTGCTTAAATTTTAATACAGCTGAAAATAAAGTTTTAATATCATGTACTAATGTTTTTGACATCTTAAATATTTTTCTTTTAGTGATAAAGTTCATCATTTACAGTTAAAAGTATCTATTATCTAAAATATCTTTATTCTCTAATAATATAAATATTTTAAAATATAAACTATAATTCATTGTGCATAATTAATTTGGCTTGCAATTCTAGTGTCCATTTTGAAGGACTTTTTTTGATCAGAAATCCTTTTGATATAAGAATAGCACTTGTTTCTTATTGGTCTTAAAAGATGAGGAAAAGAATTAAGTAAATTAAAATAACTTCATTTTCAGAATTAAGGAAGATTATCAGGCTCTATTATTTCTTGGTAATTATTACTTGAAAAACTAAAATTAGGTAAGTTTGCAGGCAGTTTTATTTATTAATCATGCCAGTTATTAACTTTAAAATATATCGATAGATTTGATATTTTTCTACTGATTTTTATTTAGCTTTACATTTGGAATATATGCATCTATTATGTTCTATTTTAATTATTATTATTTTTTTTCAATATTTTAGAAATAAGATTTTCTTATTTAAAACATCTGTTTAGAGATGAATTGACTAATTAAAACATTTTTTTTAAAACTTTTTTCACAATTATATATCAGTTAAAGTATGACGTAATTTTTTTAAAATCATATTATTATATCTAATATTTGTCTTTAATTTTCATTATAAAAGAATCTTTTGTAGGGAAATAAATATATAATCTTAATTCAAATCATTATCCATTCTAAATTATTCTTTAGTTAAATACTCAATTTTACTGTGTAAAAACCTGTCCCTTTGTAATATCGCATAAAATAAAAATAAATTTAGAATGAGATGAAAGTAACAAAATATTGTAATGATTAACAGAAAAATTACATTATTTATAATATATCATATGATTTATATTGAACTCGAAGTTTGTCTAATAGACCTAATAATTTTTCGTTTATATGACTCTTAATTCTCTAAAAGATAGTTCATGAATTACACCACCAAAAAACAAAAGGAAAAAAATGATTTTACTCATAGTAACCAACAAATAATTGGCTGTTGTCAAACTAGTTTAGAAAATTGCATCATTTCAAAAGTAATTGTATCTCATATTTAACAGCTATTTAGAAGTGAATATTGAGTAGAAAACTGTATTATGCAAAACATATACTTATCCAGAAAAAATTGAAATATTTAAAACATGGAGTATAAAAATTATATGCTTTGTGTTTAATTTTTCTACCAGTATCATATAATTATTAAAATCCCCATTTATTTAGGCATAGTACTTAAAGTTTTTAATGACTTGTGTAAGATATTAGTTCCCATTAGATTCTGTATTTAGTCTTTTCTGAGAAAATCTTTAAATTTATCCCAGACTATAAAATTTGGAAATATTTTGATAATTTATTAATTGTTAAATAATTATCAATTTTTTAATATTATTTTTGAAAACAATTATTTCTTGATATTGTGTAAATAAATTCGTTTATAGTTTTTAATACAAATTTCTAGATGAAAGCATTTCTGAGCATAAATTTTCAGGAATAAATTATTAGTCATATTTCTAATGATTAGTTTAATAAACTTTAATATAGATTTTAATGTTAAAATTTAAAAAAAGTTAAAATTTAATTAAAGAGGAATAATGAAACCCACAAAAATATTGATTAGAAATGTTGTTTATATTAATTTATTATTATTTATTTTTTCTTTGTTTATAGGACTTGCTGCTGGAATGGGATTGGGAGCTGTTGCTGAAGTAACAAGAAGAAAATTAGGATTAAAAACAGGAAAAGAGTCTGATGTAAATGCTCTTTTATCTGAAAATCCCTTTTTAAGTGAAGCTAATGCTAACAGAATTGTTGATACTCTATGCAAAGTTCGTGGTGCTGCTTTAAAGCTTGGGCAGATGCTTAGTTTGCAAGGTAAACTTTAAATCATTAATTTTTTTTATTTTAAGAAAAAAGTGACAAAAAATATAAACACATTTTAAAACCTTCTTTTGTTTAAAAAAAAAAGTTAATTATATTTTAGTTTTGGATTTTGATGCACATTACAGAGATGAGCCAAATATTGCAATTTTGCTTGTATGTCAACTTATCTTTCTTTTTAAATTGCCTTTCAAAAAAATTTATTTTTATAATATTTTATATTTCAATAGAAATAGTAATAATAATTATAGTATTCATTTTAATAAATTATTCAAAATTTTCTTTTGTATGATATATATCAAAACTAGATGCAGCTGATATCCCAACATTGCAATTAATACACATATTGCTACTCTTTTGGGTGTTTGAACAAAATTTGGGAAATGATGTCCAATTAGTTGTAGAATTACAGAAGATTTTAATGTACTTTATATATAAACTGCATAAATATTTTATGCAATTATAAAATAATAAGTTTATAACAAATATGAAATTGAATTATTAAACAAGAAGAACAATATAATTCATATAAATAAACAAATGCTATGGATTACAATCCTATGCAGTTATGATAAATATTAATAAAATAATTTTTTATATTACTTTCAAATTATTTTCAATTTTTGAATATATAAGTGTAAGAATTAGAGCAACATAAAATTGAATCTTGCTCAGTTTATTTTGAGTGTGCATAATTTTACCTGTTTTGTGCTCCCAAAACTTAAGCTTGTACATTAAAAGGTTAATATTTTTTCCTTATTAAGTTTTTATTCATAATTTGCTTATTGATAAAAACAAATATTTGATTATAACACAACTATTTAAAAATTCAGTTTTAATTAAAAACAGATAATTTTGTTATTAATTAAGATAATAAACATTTAATTCCATTATTAAAAGTAGCATTTTAAATTTGTACTCATTACACTTTAAAATAATATGTAAAACAATTTGTACACAGAGTATTGTTAAAAATTTCATAATCATATATAATACTATAGAGCAGTGCTTCTCAAGTTTTTTTCTATTTTATCAGCCACTTATAAAATGTAATTTTTATTAAATATATAGATTTATTTATTTGCATTTCTTTTTTCCAACTTTAATGTTCAACATTTTATTGATAATAAACTGTTTTTAAGACAAAAGTGTGAGGAATTAAAATTACTAGTGAAACATAACATCAGATTATTTGCAACTATTTTTGCAAATATGTTTAATTAATCTTATAAATTAGAATCTTTAAAAATAAATGAGATTTATAAGATTCTGTTAATTTTATTTGTTACGTTCTTTATTATTTATATTATAAAATTATTATCAAAATTTTTATTGCAATCAAACCGTAATTTCTTTTTATGGATCCTAAGCTTTTCCTCATTTTTTCCTTGAATACTCTAGTTAGATCAAAGATGCTTTTATCAAGTTTGTAAAACACTGAGGTTGTATTAAAAAGGATAAATTTTAACATTTTTACTTTGTTCTTTTAAAGGTTAACATTTCATTTTTCAAAGGGATAAATTTATATCTTTCCTAGACTGTGTGTGTTTATCTATAGCTTTTTGAAAAATTTTTTAGATAAGGAAGAATTAAAATAATTATATTTAAATTTCTTTTATTAAGCATAATTGAAATTTTTTTTAATTTGGCTTTTTGTGATACTGTATTTGCTAATTTTTGTAGAAAAGAGTCAAATTCACATTTATTCTAGTTCTATCAGACACAACTAATAACCAAAATTTATTGATATTATTAAATAAGAACTCCAATTTTAGTATGATATCTCTTCCTTTTTTACTTTTTTAATCAACATCTTTTTTTTATTTCCATAAAAAGAAATTGTTGGAAAACATTTTATGTTTTGTGTCAAAATTTGTGCATTTTTATATTCAAAGGAACTAATATTTGTGAATGTATTCAGTAAATGTTAATAGAGCAAGAAAATTTTCTTATCAAGTAAATAGTCAAGTCAGACACCCTAATCAAGTTATTTCATTAAAAAATGCCTAGAATATTTAGATTAAGATTTCTTATTTTACTTTATATTTAAAGCGTTAAAAGAATATTTATATCAATTTATTATCATTGATAATTATCTAGAGCAAGGAATTCTTTAAAAATGTTAAAAGAAAAATATTAATGAGACACATTTGAGTTGAGAAAATTTTTTCTTCTGTTGTATGATATGATATGGTTTTGTGATGTGTTTTTGTTTTTGTGAATATTATGTTGGAATTAAATCTATTAAAATGCAGAGAAATTTTATGTTAAATCTTTCAATGGTAACTCTTCACATAGTAACATTGCTGAGTCATTTATGCATTTGGAGTGGAACATTAAAATTGTTGTAGATATAAAGGAACTTCTGGAAAAAGTATATTTTAAAATAAGTATAATTAAATTCTTAATTTGTATCTTCTAAATACTCTTAATCATAGTAGACTCCATAAATCTGTTAAAATGTTTGTTATGATTCATTTTATAGTCCATTGCATTATTTCTCTAAGAAGTGATTTTGGACAAAAATTTGATTAATAAGCTAAAATATCAAAATTTTAAAATATTACAATTAATCATATTTTGCTTTATAAAATATATACCAAATTATTTTTGCTATTTAATATTTTCCAGATAGCTCTATGATTAATCCTCAACTAGCTGCTATTTTTGAACGAGTCCGACAATCAGCAGATTTCATGCCTTCATGGCAAATGGAGGTAAAAGTTTCAAGCATCTGTTAAAATGATTAAAATAAATGATGTAATAATGTGAAATTATTTAAAATATTTAATAATATGCATTGAAATATATTTTAAATAAAAATATATACATTTGTTCTGTACAGTTCTGTAGTGATTTTGTATGTATAGTGATCCTGTATTTAAATTCATTAAATATTTTTCTAATTTTGATTGCAATTCATTATTGTAATCTTTTAATATTAATAGAAATTGTTATCATTAAATCATTTGATTGAATAAATAAAAATATTAGAAAATTTTAAATTTTAAGTGTATATCTGGTTATTTTGTTCCGATTAATGTTCATTTGAGTTATGCATTAATTTCTATGTTTGCTATATTTTCCTGTATATAGTTTGCAGCAGCATATTATCCACAAGACCTTTTTTTGAGTAAAAGGAAAAAGAAACCCATAATTATCAGCTGCAGACACATTTTAAAATAAAGTGTATTTGCTTCATAAATAATTACATGAAAAAAAAGGAATTATATTTTTGTACACTGAATACATTTTTCTTTTGTATTTTGCATGCTTTGTTTTTCACCATTTTTTTATTTGCCTTTTCTCTAGCTTTTAGTTAAAAATTTGCTGTGTAATTTATATGTTTTTGCTTCCAAATGACGATATACAAATTAGAATTTTTTCTGAACAAAACAGCTCAAGTGAAAAAGAAATGTGAAATGACAATAGGTAATAGCAACTGATATATCCTTCTGAGGACTTTGTTCTTGAACGTAATTGGACAGAACTGATTATAGTTGAAATACTTCAGCCAAATCATGGCACCATCTGTTATTGTTTTTATAAAATAAACAGAGCATTTCTTTCAAGACTTTATTGCAGGCTTTTTTGATGGAGAATGTTTTTATCAGATTATCCATAGCAGCATATGATTTGCTCATTAAAATGGAAAACTTTTTTAACACATAATCCATAGATTATATACAAAAAATTATTAATTTTGAATTTTTAATAAACAAATATGAATACAGGATTATAAATTCAGCTTGTCATTACTCATGATTTTAAAGGCTATTGTAAGGTTAGGAAAGAATTTAGAGTAAAATTTAAATAAATTGAGTTTATTTAATTATATTTGGGAAATTAATAAACTTTAAATTTACTGACAGTTTTAAAGTATGCATTTCACAACCATCATATAATTGTTTTTTTTTTTTCCTAAAGATTGCTATAAAATATTTTTTAGTTTTATATAATACATATATATACATAACAATTTAGAAAGTGTTAAAGAAGGAATTTGGAGAAGATTGGAGGGATAAATTTTCCGAGTTTGATTCAAAACCTTTTGCAGCAGCATCTATTGGTCAGGTTCATTGTGCAAAGCTTCTTGATGGAACAGATGTTGCATTGAAAATTCAGGTAATCGCAGATTTTTAATTTTTAGTGGTATTTAACAAAAAATGAATATAATTCTTTACTTCTTTCTTTATTTTTAATTTGTATACGTATGTAAAATATATATTGAATTATAAAGTAAAAAATTATATAGGATTTCTAATGCATTATATATTTACTATAGATTTTTTTATTTATTTACTTATTTATTTATATTTTTTGGAGAGGGTGGGGAGCTGAGATAATGACTTTTGTATTGTATTTTCGTAAATTTCGTATTTTATTATCACATTACATTGTATCGCTCTACTTTATCAAAATACTTCAGAAAGCTTCTGAAAATTTAATTTTCTGACATCTTGCTATTGTTGTTAAACTAATTTGTAATATTTGCTATCTTTGAAATCCAAAGGTTATTTAATTCAGCTGCTCAAATTCTTGAACACCGTTATGAATATGCGTGAAATCTTTTAAAATTCTCTTTAGCACAAAACCATCTGTTTATGCAAATTGATTTAGATTGAAAAAAAAATACTTTATTTTACCTTTATAAAAAGAAAGAATAATATACCTTTAAAAATTAAAATTCTTACAAATAGAGCAGAAGTATTTCACTTTTATATTTATCAGGAGCAATTAGCATATTTTTTTCCCCCTTCTTTTTGAAATATTTTTAAAAGAATGGAGAACTTGATATTTATTGTATTGAAAATAGATAATATCAACAAAAGTTAATAGAAAGAAGAATGTTACAATATTTAATGGACAAGGAGATATTGTTGTCACTCCTATCTCTTAATTTCAGCTAGATCATGAAATCTACAGGAGACTAGATGAATTTAAAGTAAATAAATGTTTGTAGCTTTATGAATTTTGAACTGTTATCAATTAAGAATACTAAATAATTAATAACTGTAGAATTCTACAATTTTATCTAATTATTTTCTTTTTTAAGTTAAGGCGTAAAAAAGGTTATTAGTTGAAGCACAAGAAAAAAAAAGGTTATTAGATATAATTATTTTGGAGGTTATTGAAACCAGCAGCATTTTTTTTCCCTGCTTATCATACCACCACTACTGTTGTAAGTTACTAGTGTAAGCTCAGAAACTCATCAAAATAGTTGAAATGGCCAGAAGTTTTTAAAAGTGGCCCTTAAAATTGTGAGCATTTAATCATTTCTTTAAATTACTTTTTTAAATGCGGCATATAAAATCTTCTCTACCATCTTATATAAAAGATTGCTTAGGTACACTTCTGAAGTTATTGCGAATTATCAATATGGTTTCTAGAGAAGAAGAACAACAACTGATCAAATATGTGCATCAAAAGTAGCATGAAAAGAGAAAGATTCATTAAAGCTATGTTTGAATTTAACATCCAAATGAAACTGATAAATCTGATAAGGATGACACTTAATAATGTAAAATTCCAAATTAAAATTTAGTCCCTTTTCTCAGGGTCTTTCTATACTGAGAAGGGCTTGTTACAGGTAAACTCTCTTTCATATTTTTGTTTAACCTGTCTCTGGTAAAAGACTATTTGAAATTCCAAACTAAACACTAGTGGAACAATATTACAAAGGACAATTCAGTCATCAGCACATCATTGGACCTTCAAGCAGACTGTTGTAAAAGCATTTGTCTTGCTTGAAAAGGCAACTGTAAATATGGACCTGATGATCAATGAAGATAAAAACCAAATTTATGATAGTAACTGATAGACCAATGGATTTTTCCCTTCTAAAGATTACCAATTATACTTTTAAGACTGTTAAACAATTTAAATATCTGGTCACAATATTCTCAAGCAACAACAAAATTAAAACAACAAACAGGTCATCACTGTTTTATTTTAATATTGCTGTTGCTTGAAACAGATATTTTTATGGACTTAAAAATAAACTAAAATCAAAATTAATTAATATAAAAATCAAAACTAATTAGTATAAAATCCAAAATAAATCTATACAAGACCTTGATAAGACTTGTGCCCTTTTACAAATTTAAATTCTGGATGCTTAAGGTAGAAGAAAATCTACTACTGTTTTTTGAAAGAAAAATTTTGGACCATTTAAAGAAAATAACATATGGAGAACTTTATGCAGCCATAAAATCTATAAAAGATATAATGATCCCCACATCATAAAAATAGTAAAGGTTTCCCATATTAGAAGTATAATCCCATATCCTATACTAGGCTATGCTTATAGAGATGATAATTCTTTCCTCACAAAAAAAAAACCTTTTTCAAGAATAGAGAAAACATGCCAGAAGGGAAGATCCCCTTGGAGATGGTTAGATAGTCTAGAAAAAGACCTTTTAAATTGCTGGGACTGAACCAATGGAAAGCTGTTGTGCAAGATAGGGTTAGAAGCTTGCTGAGGCAGGCTTAACCTGTAATAGGCTTTAGCACATCTGTCTAAAACCTGTTTCATCATAATTTCTATTTTGATTACCCTAAATTTTGCCGAGCTGGTAACAGAATGATTAGCATTCTTGCTTTTCATTCAACAGTTCATGTTTTTGAATCCTGCCTTGATGTTTGTAGTACTCCAGAATCCAATTTAAACTGTAGGTCCCAGTGTAATAAACTCTTGTGTTCAAAAAACCATCATTAAGCAATAACCTATCCTAGATTTTACATATAATTATTTTTTTCCCAAAATTGACTTATTTGGAACAATGTTTTATCAGACAATATCATCAAAACAACTGTAAGAATTCAATCAATAGCAATAGATGTAACTGTTATTAAACAGAGTTTAGCAAGATTGCCGCGTGTTTTAATGAATAGATCTTTTATATAGAGAATTTATTAGTAAGTAATTTAATTTCATTTTGTTTTTGTTTATTGTTAATTTTTCAATATTTGTAATTTTTAGGACAGCTTACACATATGGTATTGTTAAAAAATTAATGAGTAATGTCATAAATGTCCAAATTTGAATAGTCTCTCTTGCTGCCAACATATGGCACTGGCAGCACTACACAATAGTGAATTTTAATGGATCAAAGCAATCTTTCAAAAAACTAATATGACTAGTTGTTAAGTAGAGCTATATGTGGTGATTGCACATTATAGAATACTCTGTTCTGCTTTGATATTATCTTGTTATTTGTTCACTCTTTTTTAAGATTGTCCTATGGTGTTAAATATATTTGGTTAAATTGTACTCTTTATTTTAATTTTGTTTTCATTTGTGTATTAAAATATGAAAATAGAACAAATATTTTTCTTATATTTTATGAGTTATGTAAATAGTTACGCGTATATAAATTATTTCATTATTCTTAAACCAAAGTTAATAATTTACATGCTTAGTTATATATTATAAAATTCTATGATTTATTGTAAAGAATATTGCTTTATATAGTTGAGTTGGTTTGATTAGAAAGGGAAAGAAAGGATCGTATAAACACCTATATCCTAAAATATTTATTATGTTCATCCACTTATGAAAATCAAATAGTATGAGAGAAGCTGTAAATTTATTTAATGATGATACTAAATTGATGAATCCCTAAAATTCTACCAAGTATCTTTCTTAAGGCATCATTGTAAATAAATTAATTGTTAAAAGATAATATGTTTTCTATAGTAACATATTATTTAACAGAATTCTTCCTAATGATTGAAAAATCTTACAGGTCTGCTAGTTAAAATATAAAAAAGTGAATAAAAATTAACCATAGGTTGTTTTAAATATTTTAGGATATAGGTGTTAATAATATTTTAAATAAATTTTTAAATAAATATTTTAGGATATAGGTGTTTATACGATCCTTTCTTTCCCTTGGATTTCCACATGGTTTTTCATCTTTATTGTTAATTTTTTATGTATAATAAATTTTAAAAGAAAAACATAAAAAAATCCTCATACTTATCACTACTAAATTAAAAAACAAAGGACACTAAATTAAAAAACTGTAATCTGCAATAATCTTCCAAAAAAAAAAAAAAAACATAAAAAATTGTTATTTCGACCATCAAAAATAATATAACCAAAATCCTCAAATGTTTAAAATATTTTAAATTTGTCCTTTCATGAATAAGACAAGGAGTATTTTAGACTCAGGTAAGCAAGAAAAGTCTTTTGGATGAAAAGAGCTTTGGAATTGAAAACAATATATGTCCTCATGTGCAGAATACTCTCATAAAAGGCTTGCTGTTGATTCATAATAATATGTTCTGTTCCGAGAACTCAATCAGGAAAATGTATGATTCCGAAATAAAATGTGTGGTTCTGTAGATGACCAAACCTTGGACCTAAAGATGCTAATAATGTAAAAACAAAGAAATCAAACTGTTAAATCAGAATAATTTTAAAGTGCTGAATATATTTATTTCTCTGTGTAATTAATATTAGTGAAAAAGTTAAGTATCCAGTTTTAATTAATTTCAACTTTAACTTTACACAGAATAACCCAAATTTAGGTTGAAATAAAAATATTTTTGTAAAATTTTGCATCTAATCATTAAATTTCTATTCATTGATTTATAAGATATTTCATAAGATAATTTAACAATTATTTAGGATCAAAATAATTCATCATAAATGATTGTTAAACTGTCTGTTTCTTTAAATATTATTTATAAAATCTTAATGAATAAGTGCAGACATCTACAAAGGAAAAAATATTAGTGCATTTATATTCATAGAATCTTAATTTTTCATTTGCCTTCATACTAATAAACATATTATAAATAAAATGCGAAATTTTGAGAATTTATTTCACAAGGAGATTAATTATAAAATAATATATAAATATTTTACAATGTCTTTATTGTTGTTGTTAATGACACTTGGCGACGCCAAGCCCGCTCATCACAGAGACTAGGCGATTGAAGTCAGAGAGGGCGTCTTCCGTTTTTTAAATAGAGCACCCTCATTCGAAGGTGGAAGTACGACTTTTGGCTCATAACTGGCAGCACCACCTGAATCTTCTAATTTAGAGATTGAAACCAGTGAAGACCCAAAGCCTGGCTTCAACCACCCTCAGAGGTATTAATTTGTTATGGGAACATGGGGGACATTGCGACCCGATGGATTTAACATGCCCCAGTCGCCATTAGTGAACACGACAGATCTTCGGCTAAGCCGGGATTCGAACTCACTACCTTTTGGTAACGAGAACGATGCCCTAACCAACCAGGTCACCGGTGCCCCATTCTTTTTATTAAATAATTTCATTAAATTTTGCCTTTTACTTATAATTTATTTGCTTATATGGGTGGAAATTAAAAATTAAGGTTTCTTCTATTATACATTTAAATAGCTTAATTTTCATGTAATGGAAATTGTGGTTTGATAAACAGGAAAATGATGTGAAACATCTACCTTAGATTGTTCAGTCCTATGACCTCAATATAATGGAATCATTGTGGGTCTGTTATAAAGCATTTAAACTGATATCAGTTTAAATGCTTTAATTGTTTAAATGTTTCTTCACCACTACTTCTCCTTGAACTTTCAGAATATTTTATTAAGAAGAACACAAATTTCCTCTAAACATTATTCAATCTTATATAATTTGATACCACCCAGGCAAATTCAAGCTTGCTTTATTACATGCTAAATGTGGCTGTCTGTCATATTAGTAAAATTCCAAATGAATCAGTCATATAATTTAATTTGAAGCATATATATGCTTCAAATTAAAATTTCAAATTTATTTTAATTTAAAAGTATTGAATAAAATATTAAATTTATGTTCATAAATATATTAGTTTTATTTTCCGAATATGAATCACATACATAAATTTTTAATTTCTCTGTTGATAAGATAAAATAATTTTTTCATAAATTTTTTTATAATTTTTCCTAAAAAATCATTTGCATTTAATTTTTTCTAAAATTTGTGTAAAAATTATTTATTTAACAAATATATGTATATATTTTTAGTGAATGAATAAAGTATTTTATCTTGTTCTGATATTTGTTAGTATCCAGGAGTTGCTGAAGGGATCAAAAGTGATATTGATAGTTTATTAAGTATAGTTAATTTATGGAACATATTGCCTAAAGGTAATATATTTATCATTTTATTTTATTCTGCATGTTTTTTTTTCAGTCACTGAAACAAGTTGCATTATTCTTTGCTGAATATGTAAGATATATCTAAAAAAAATTGATTAAGAAATAAGTTAAATTATTAGTTTTTCAGAGTATAAGTATTAATTCTATCCAATATCAAATATTAGTATTTTCTATTTGAAAAACAATATTTTTCAAATAGAAAATTTTACATATAATTATAATTTATTTTTAATTCTTATTTAGGAAACTCTTTAATTTCTTAAATTTAAAATACAAAAGAATGTTTTGAAATTCTTTTATATTTTTGATAATAATAATATTTTTAATATTTATAATTTTGTTATTTTGTTATGTGAGTTTTTATTGATTTTTCAAAATTGATCTTGTGATGTGTTTATTATATTCCATAGAAATATTTTACTTGCAAACACTTGGTTATAATTTTGTGCTTTTAATTTTTTTTAAAGTGTTTGAGTGTGATTATAGAATTAATCTTGTTTCAAAAACTTTGAAATCATTTTAAATATATTTTTGAAAATACATTTTATTGATACATATGTATGTATTTAAGTGTTCTTTAAAAGTACGATGTAAAGAATAAATTAACATGCTATTAAAAAAATTGCAGAAGATAAGTTGCATTATGCAAAGGTAAAGTAACAGCAGATAATTGTGATAAATTGTTTTACATGTGCAACTTAAATATCCACTGACATTTCTTTTGTCTAGCTGGTAGTCCTCAACTCAGAAGGAACAGGGTACAGGGAAGCATGCTAGTGCAACAACTTATTTTATAGCTGTTGAAAAGGTTATAATCACAATGTCTTCTATATGAAATAACACTTAAGGGGGTGGCAGGTCGTATTGAGGATATTCTGCTTTATCCCTGCTTCGAAATTAGAAGGTATCTTCCAGTTGTTCCACCTAACTGGTAAAGACCGATTGTGGGCTGATTGCAGAGAAGTGTGTCAGTGCAAACATATTTTTTGATTAATATATTACTGTTCTAAGAAATTTTATGTTACTTACTGGCTTACTTATTCAAATATTAGACATGTTAAAGCAATTTGATACTTATTTCTGTCACACAACTTTGCAAGCATTGCTATGTAGAAGTGCTGATCAATATTTTGATGAGAAATGCTAATCAGTTATTTCTTTATCAGGTTTCATAACAAGATAATAGATGTTCTTCTTTGGGAGCAGACTATCAGAACTTTATCTTGAAATCGATTTATATAAATTTGAAACAATAAAGTGTTTCACTTACTTAGGTTCAGTTATTACTATATGACAACAGAATACTCCTGAAATAAAAAACCAACTCTTTTTGTTACATAAGGCCTTTTTTGGCCTTATTAGATCTATAATTAGGCCTTATATATTCTCTAAATTTATTTTTCTATCTAGAAATACAATTTTTTTAATTTGCTAAACTCTTATGAGACATATGCTTCTGAGACCTAAACTATGACTACATTGGAGTAAAATACTGTTGCGATATTTGAAAGAAAGATTTTAAGGAGTATTTTCTTGGGGGTGTAGTGGAAAACAATAACTGGAAAAGGAGATTTAACTCTGAATTATATAGGATATATAAACAAGATATTGTTTAATATATAAAAGTAAATAGAGTGAACTGAATAGCTCATGTGCTTCAAATGCATGACAGCACCACTGTAATAAAAGCTCTGCACTTGAGACCTACTAGACTAAAAAGTGGGGAAGACCATGGTTAAGATGGGCTGATTTGGTGGAGTCAGATTATTTTACAATTAATGAGAAGAATCGAATATCAAAGATTTTTCAGATATCGTCATAAAGAAATCTTGAGAAGAAGGCATTGGGTCACACTGGGCTGTCTGGCCATTTATGATGATGACGATTAGTATTGCAAAGAATACACTTTGTTTGTAATAAATATCTTTATGTATGAATCCCAATTAACTTGAGGTAATGTTTTAAACAGGAAATCATTGTTAATATTGAATCAAGGATCTTTTGTGGATCAGGCTATGGTTCATAAATACTTGAAGCAAAAATTGAAATCAAAGTGATCAATTTTATACTTTATGATGAGTTTAAAAATAACATAATTTAGAATTGCTATAAAGTAGGCCGCCAGTATTTTTGAATATCTTGTTATTGATACTGTTTTTATCTTTTGACTCTAGCATTACTGTTTTTCAGTTTCAAAATGACCTTTTCTTATTTATTTCCATCATCTCTTTTAAACTTTTCCTGAAAGACATTTAGTAATAAAATTGTTTTTATTTAGCTATGTTCTCTTGATCTCATCCTATGGAGTTAATATGGAGCTATTTAAAACAATGAAATAATTAGATTAAATTTAGAAATATGGAGGATTTTAAACAACGCATAAAAAGATGTTAAGAAATTATGTTTTCTATTTTATAGACAATCTGGTGGATAGATATCCTATTTTATATTAATATCATATTCCTTATTAGAATTTAAAGGGGTATTGCAGCCAAAGATACACAATTTAATACTCATAAGATATTGGTTATAATGCCTCAAATATTTCTCTATCCTGTTACATAATATAGCAAAAAAAAAAAAAAAAAAAAAAAAAAAACAAGAGTAAATAGAAGAATTTAGAGAATAAAAAAACTCTGAAAAGAATTCTCAGTAAATATACTTTGAGAAATTATGATTGAACATTCTATTTCCAAATATTAATTGTTATAGACCTGAATACATGATGAAATATTTTTGAAATATTATTCAATATTTTTCTCTGAATTTGTGATTTTACCACATAATGGACAAAAATTTTTAAATATGTGGACAATTTGTTTAAATTTTATAGGCTTGCATTTAGTTTTATAATTTGCTTTAAAATTCAAAACTACTATTTATCTTTAAAATGTAAATATCACTATGTTTCTAAAATATATTTCAATTTAATATTTTTTTCTCAGATGAAATTTAAATGTTAAGATAGAATCAATTTCTATTATACTTGATTTGCATGAGAAATAGCATAAATTTGCTGAAAATTTTAATTATAGTTATTTTTTGTCATTAACTGTATATAAATTAAATCACCCTCTCTCCCCAGATAAAATGTATTTCTTTTCTTATAACTATAGGTTTTCATATCTTTAAACATTAGAGGAATTGAATTTAAACAATTTAAAGCTAAATACATCTCCTTGTATGTATTTAATTCTAGACATCAAAAATTTAGATTCCATGATTTATTATTCATTCCCTTTAAAATTTTATTTAACTTAACGTATCCCTATATAATTCAAAACATAATTGTAGTAAATACTGTGTATTTGCATATTTAAAAAAGAGAATATTTATAATAAAGTTTTAAATCATTTACTTTCAAAATTTTATGTAAAATTTTGAAAATAAACAAAAATTTTGCAAATAAAAGAAATAATAAATGATTGTAAATATATAGAAAGAGGCACATAAATATTATATACTTTCATGAATATTTTCAAAATTTTCATTGATTTAAAGAAATGCTTTAATATTTAAAATCTTTAAGTTGTTTTTCTACTTTGAAAATATTTAACTTTTTCATTTTAATTACTATATACTTTAAAACTTCAGTTCTGTAAAATAGCTTGCCTAGAAATGTTTATATTTTACATTTTTTTATTATTTCTCTTCAAGATAGAAAATTTTTTGTGAAACATGTTACTCAATATGTGGCATTTAGAAAGTTCATTACTTTCATGCAAATTAATCAATTTTTAATAACAATTAGGTATGTATGTTGATAATGTCATGGCAGTTGCCAAAAGGGAACTGAAGAAAGAAGTAGATTACATAAATGAAGCTAAATCTGGAAAAATATTCAAGTACTTTATTTCTTTGGTTGTAATTTTATTTACTAAGCTTTCATGATTAGTAATTAATATAAATAATTATATCTTAGGGAATTATTGGAACCTTACCCTGAGTATTTTGTGCCTACTGTGTTTGAGGATTTATGCACTAGTAATGTGCTTACTACAGAATTAGTTTATGGAACTCCAATTGACAAATTGCAAGATTCTGATCAAGAACTACGGAATTTGGTAAATACATTTGTTTTTGTAAATTTAAATATGCTTAAAATATTAAAATTTCTAATTGAATTTTATTATTTCAGGTTTGTGAAAGACTTTTAAGATTATGCCTCATGGAAATTTTCTTATTTAGATTCATGCAAACTGACCCAAACTGGGCTAACTTCCTATATAACTATGACTCTAATCAAGTAATTATTTATTGTTGTGATTTTGCTTTATAGTATAAAGAAAGAAAAACGAATATTCGAATGAATTTTAAATAATTGTATCTTTTAATAATTATCCTTTTGAATAAAATTCCTTTTTAAATCATTATAAATATTTTCATCATATCATTATTGAATTCAATACATAGATATTAGTGTATTTCTTTTTGTATTTAAAAGCAAATTTTATGAAACTAAAATTTCAATAGTTTAAAGTTAAAAATTCAATTATCTGTAGTTTGATTGATAATAATAAAAAGGTTTACTTCATTACCTTTTTTTACATGATTTTTTTTGCAATTATATTAGAAAGTAATTTAATTTTATTAAGTTTCAAACAGAATTTTTAGTAAAATTCTTTTTTCTTTAAAAAATTAAGTTTCGTGAAATTATTTCAATTGTCTGGTTGGAAAAATTATTGCGGAATTTAGCTTTCAAAATCCTCTTTGAATCTTTTTGTTTCTTTGAGATCCCTATGGAAATATTAATTGTAATTACATTTGAAATTTTTGTGAACTTGTATTCTTATCTTACAATTAAATAATTGTAATATGGCAGCATAAGCTAATGTATTAACAAAAACATTTTTATTAGAACAATTATTTTAAGAGATTTTGTGCTATATTGTTTTTGTGTCATCTAAAACATGACTCCAATTCGGTTTATTGTAAGCACAGAAATACTTATTAATTTAAAATTAATTAAATGAATTCCATCATTAATTATAAATGAATATTAAGCTTTAATTTCAGGGCATGAATTTGAAAAACAACGCTGAAATATTCCATTTTGGCCAGAATGATACTGTCAGGTCAGTCCGTAAATTCGTGTACATTTTTTATAATTTTTTAAATAATATAAGAAAAACACAATTTAACAATTTAATCAATTATATATTTTCCTCCATTACCTATAATGTCTCGCCATCTTTTAGGCAGCTTTTTTATGCCATTGAAAAAAGAATGGTTATGATGGGAAAAAAAAAAAAACTTAAAAATGCATTGTGTACATCCTGTTTAGAATTTAATTTTTTCCCAGTAAAAAATTTTTGAATCAATTTCAAGGAAATTTTGTGGGGCACAAAATAAGTGAATATCACTTAAGGCATTATCTAGGGAGTAAACAGGATGTAGCAAAAGCTCCCAATTAAATTTACTAATTTTTTGCATTTTTCATTACCTGTTACCAAACAATCTAAGAATGGCTCTCTTTCGAAGTACTATAAAAGGAAAGTGCAGCTGTTTATTCGCTGTCGCCAATTGGCTTCAGATAACTCATCCTGTACCCACATTTTAAAGCTTGGATACTTTCCCAATCTTCTTTACATGATGAAAGACTGTTCCATGAGAGTAATTCATCCTTTCTGCGATCTATACATTGTTAATTGTGGCTATGACTCCACAAGATTTCGAAACATGTCATTATCAAAATTAACAGGATGTCCTGAACAAGGCTCATCATCAATGCTGCTTTTTACAACTTTAATTTTTTTTAAATCATTTCTGGGCATTCCTTACATTAATAGTGTGTTCACCATGTACACTTTAAATTTTTATTGCTGCAGATCTGACAGATTCACTACATGAAAATAGAAAAATGTAGCACAGTATGTTTGTACTGACTATCGATATTTATCTTCTATGGGTATTAAAATGCGTTTGATATTTACGAATGTTGGTGATGAATTGAATAATATGTTAGTCAAACGATGACAAGTTTCATCAGGTTCAAAATTGTATTGTTTTAGTAAATGCGTCAAAGTAAATTTCATGTATACCCTTAATGTGCAGGAACTTTTGGACTGATCTGA
Organism: Latrodectus geometricus; assembly: GCA_026290005.1. Taxonomy (NCBI): domain Eukaryota; kingdom Metazoa; phylum Arthropoda; class Arachnida; order Araneae; family Theridiidae; genus Latrodectus; species Latrodectus geometricus. The sequence goes on from JAPDSC010035905.1 coordinate 49,773, forward strand.
TAGTTTTTTTCTCTTTCTAGATAAACAGTTACTTATATTTCTTAATGGTAGCTTTAATAGGATTTATTAATTTATGTGAGACTAAAAACTATCAAAGAAAATTACATTGGGTAAAAATGTTTGGGATAAACATAATTCTGTTCAATGTCTGAATCTCGAATAACATAGTATAATCACATTGCAATATACTATGATAACAGTACTAAAATAAAAGTAAGTGGCTTTTTTCTTGCATGATGTAAAAAGTGCTTAGTAAAATAAATAGCATCTTTAGTAAAATTGGTATTTCATAATCTCACATCATCCACTCAGTCTTATTTTTCCTCAATTTTTCATATCTACCATATAATTTTTATTGTGTTGCCTATTTATTTTATTTTTATTTTATTTATTTATTTATTTTTTTGCATAATATATCATGGAAAATATAAAAAGACTAATTTTTTTTATTTTATTTATTTTTTTTAAAAGTAGTATCATCAGGTTTCTAAATATTTTGCTTGTCTGACAACATATAATTTTTTGTACCATGTTTGCTATTTTAGTATCACTCTTCATTAATAAAAATAATGATAAATGATAATAAATAAATGATTCTTTGCAGTATATATTACTTTAAAAATGTGCAGCCTACAGAAAATTTTTAAGAAATCTAAATTATTTTGTCAAATTATCCTTCACTGGAATGGTGCCATTTTTATTAGTTTCATTTTGCAAGTTATTTAATAAAAATGAAACATTATTTTCAATATATACATTTATAAAAATTCAAATCACTGTGTGAAATAACTAAGCATGAATAACGAGTCTGCTTCTGTACAAAATGCAGCTTTTTATCAGTTATTACTAGCAGACTATGATGACAGAAGCATTTGCATAAAAAGAACTTGGGTAACAATAGTTGCTGAATATCATGTGGGTGTATGAAATTTATTTTTGCTCTGTATGGTGGTATCAATGTGCTAGACAGTCATGGGTAATATTAATCTTTTATAATTCATGATTTAAGCTTTTGCATTCTTCTCATGTGACTGTTTGATGAGCTTTCACTGTGTCTTGTTCAATCAGTACTCTTCCCATCTGTGTGTGTTTTATTTTTTTTTATTTATTTATTTTTTTTTGCTAAAGAACACTGCATTGTTTTGTACCTTCCACTGCAGAATGATATCTTACAATATATTCTGCTGGTCTTATTGTACCATCAAGATGATCTTGAAACTTAAAGACCAAGTAATAGACAGGTGTGAATCACCATGACAATCGCCAGAGCTAATACCTTCTGGTTCTAGAGAAATATAGTCTCAAAAGATTAACCTTATAGGCACTTTGATAAAACAAAAATTGGCATTCAATTGGGCATCAAGGGAATGAATATGGATATTCTATATGCAGTGCCTCGCTTTCTAAGTACTTTGTGCTGCGAAACGGCGAAAAAGATAGCCGGGTGGCTAAAATTGTGAAAGGTGTTTATCGTCCTAAATAAGACTGTAACAACCAGTTACGTACAATTTTTGTTTCATCGATTCCGTTCGGGTATTTTTGATGTTAGAGATGCACCTCGCATGTGGATACAGCATCGTCGAAAATGTCCATAAAATATCAAAAATGATCGAAGCTAACCACATGTCAGCAGTTGTAATGTGCAAGACCTAAAAATCTACATGAAAGCTGTTTTAAACCTTTTTACAAAGTGAATCCTAAAGAAACATAAAGTTCACGTAAAAATAATGGATTTCTTTTTCCCCAAACTAATATTTATATTAAAAGCAGTAACTTACAATTTAAGAACACATTTTAAATAAATATTTCCAAAATTCTTTTTAGGTAGGAGACATTTTGGATATTATGAAAAAATATAATGAAAAAACAATATTAATAATATTTATTTTTTATTAATTTTATTCATAATTAATATTTTTATTAAAAAATTATCTACTTAATTGGGAACAAAAATGTAATATTGAATTTTTTGTTCTTTGACAGCTCAAAAATTTGAGATTTTAAAAATGAGTTAGTTATTATTTTTGTTTTTAAATTAAACATCTCTTTATGTGCTAAAACAATATTTTTTGGAAAGAAATATATTTTATATACTCTGATTTGTAATTGTTTTAGAATATTATGTAAACTATATATAATTGATATTATATATATATATAAAATTTATTTATTTTACAGATTGTTTTGCTAGATTTTGGAGCATGCAATAGTTATACCCCTGAGTTTGTAGATACTTATATGAATATCATTAAAGCAGCTGCTGATCAAGACAGATTGAATGTTTTACGTTTTTCACAAGAACTTGGATTTTTAAGTGGCTATGAAACTAAAGTATTCTGAATGATATTATGCATGATTCATATATATAAATGAATTTTTCAGCTAGTATAAAAATTTTAAATTAATGATATTCACTTAAAAGGTACTTGCGTATTATCCCATAGACCATTTATTTAATATATATAAATCCCTAAATGGTTGCAAATTAATCATTGCATTCATATTCCATTATTATATTTACACTCCTGTTTTAAGTTTTTTTAAATCTTTAGCTCATGCAAGTTTAAAATTTATGAGTAAAAAAATTTCAGCATTAATTAAAAATAAAGTTTTTATTCATTTGTTTCAATGAGAATTTAAGTTAACTGCTTCATTTTCCCTTCTACTTTAAAAAAAGTGAGTAACACTTGAAATATTTGGCGACTATTGTTCTGGAAAGGTGGCAAAAATTGTTTATGGGATAGTACTTAAATACATTGAAAACAGTAAAAATAGATAGTTGATATTTTAAAATTTTTTCCATAATTTAAATTCAAAAATTACATTTTTATTAAAATGGTTGTTTTTTGCTTGAAATCAGAAAACATATATGGAATATATTTTCCTTGCCTAGTAGAAAGTATATTTAAATTACTATTTTTAATTTGAATGTATTTATAAAACTTATAATACATTTTAAAGGTAAGTAGTAGATAAGATAACCTACATATAAAATAAAATTATTAATGTATAAGTAGGTTAACTTGTAAATGAAATTATTATTAAAGTATGAACTTATTTAATTTTTATTTGCTCAAAAATGTAAAGCTTTTATCGTTCATGTGTTGCCCTTTTGGTGAATTTTCATTGTGGTCTATATTTGTGATTTTTGCAGTGCAGGAAACCTTTCACATGCATGCATAAGTCCAATACATATGCATCAAAATGTAACATCTTTCATTATCTAAAAGTAACTGGATTTTATTCTAAGGCTTACCACTTCAAAGAGCATGTTACATTGTGCTATAATCAACTACAAATTATTTAACTTGATAACATAAGAATAACAGCATTGCAACCAAAATATGCCTCCCCCCTTTTATCATTGCTTTCAAATTTTTCATAAATAGTAGGGCATATTTGTGCATTTTAAGGGAAGATATTTAAGAAATTCTAAGTAGCACGCTCCCCTCTCTTTTCAACAGATATACATGCAAAACCATTCTGATCTTCCATTATTTTACAATTTGACTTGATTAAACATGGAATTCCTGCACTAAAGAGTACAATTCTGTTGTTAGGCCACTGTGGTTCTTTAAAATATTTAACCATATAATTTGCATTATGCGGCCATATAGCATATTATTTTAACTGCAATTCACATAAATATCACCACTTATTTAAATTGTCTTCAAACAAGTTTTTTATGCAATTTTATTATGCGTTTTGATTTATTTTTATTCTATGCAAAATCCAATTAATATATATAGGAAGAATACTTAATGCTCTTCTACAAATATTATCATGATTCCTTAATATTCACAAGTAGATATTTTTTGTTTCATTTACTTTTATATGAAGATTATTTTGAACTTTAATTTGAGTACTCGAGCACATTGTTTTCTGACTTGTTATTACAATAATTTTAACAAATTTCCTTTTGTTAAATTGTATTAAATTAGATATATTTTTTGTTTGAAATAACTTTAAAGTTGTTACACAGTAAAATATGAAAAATAATATTTTTATAAATACTTGTATATACTTAATTTATATATAATTTTTCAAAATATTATTAGCGCTGAAAAATGATTATAGTTTTCTTATATTATATATTCCTTGATCAGATTTTCAAACTGCAATACAATTACTATTGTTGCATATCAAAATACTCTATTTTTAATTGATTTTTAAAATTTGCATGTTAGTAATTATCTGCAATACTTAATTTAAGCAGAAAATGTTATATAATATATCAAAAATAACTCAAAATTTGTTTGCACTTGAATATTTATTTCAATCTTGATCTTGCCTTTATTTCAATCTTGATTTATTACTTTTTCAAAACATCACTTTAAATATATAATAATTAAGATTATAAGAAGCATAGTTGATATGAAACAAATACTTTAATGTAAATCAGAGGCTTAAAAAATTTCCCATGGATTAGAATTTGTATTGATAAAACGGAAATATATGTAAAAATATCTAAACATTGTAAATTAATTTACAGCTAATCAAATGTCAGGGGTGTTAATATATAATTTATAATAAAATACCTGTATCTTAGATGGTGCATCATTGAGAAATGGTCAAAATCTACATTTTGTTAACTATTTCTCTAACTTAGGTGATATATGGCAGATTTGATGAGATATATCTAGTGTTAATATGAATGAACTATAGGGTCTAATAATGAATTATGAATTTATTATATTACCTATCAAATTCAAAATGACTATTCCTCCAGATATTATTTCAAATGCTGTAATAATTTTTTTTCCTCCAAATTCTGCCTTAATCATAGACCGATAAAGGACAATTGTGAGAAAATAATTCAAATATTAAAATCAATTTTTTTTTTTTTTTGGATTTAAGAGTAGAACATTCAAGAACAGTAAAAATTTGTGAGTTTCTAGTTACAAATATGTATGTTTGTTTCAAATCTGAAGTAATTTTCGGACATTTTAAAATATTACCTATATTTTTAGTGAATCTCTTTATTGATAATCTGAGATTTTTCATGTTTTCATACCACAATAGAAAGCTACCTTTTGTTTTTAGAAAGAATTTTAAATACTAACTAATTTAGAAAAAAGCTTAAATACTAGCTTTTATAAATTTATAATGCTATTTATAAACTTTAAAAGATTTTATTTTGCTTAAAAATATCTCAGTATGTATATCATGTATACTCTTTCATTCTATAAAGGAATTCTAGTTACACTAAATTTTAGAAATATATTTTCCTAAAATTTTCTGTAAATAGAATTAATATATTGTTTAATAAACTGTTTGGTTTAAAATTTTAATGCTAGAATATTGAAAAGGTTGAACTGTTTCAACAAATCATTAACAACTATTAAATATTTTGAAGCTTTGGTGATTTTATCAGCTGAAAAATCAACTTCTAGAATCTGAAAAGAATATCTTTTATTGTGTGTGTGGGCAATGAAACATGAAGTATTGTCAAACTTTTTTGTTTTCTCAGCATATGAGAACTAATTTTGAATGATAAATAATAAATTAAACTACCAAATTTGTTCTAAAATATATAATACCTGTTACTTTAAAGCTATAATTGGTTGAATAACACATTTATATAATTTGAAGATAATATTGCAATTTTCTGTTTTTACCCAAGAATAATTGTTTAAAAAGTTTATAAAGTTTCCAAAATTTTTAATGGCATCAATATATTGATGTCAATTTTTTTCAGTTTTTATATCGTTTTTTCGAAAATATAGCCGAGTGCCTGTATTTTGTATGGACATTATAGGCCTTTGCCCGTATATGGGCAGTTATTGTACCATTGAGAGAGCATATATATATATATAAAGAGTAGAAACAAATTAATAGATGACCCAAGTCAGTTAAATAATTAATCAACCTAATTCGTGATGATTTACTCATCTGCTAGGCAGGTGATTTACCTTTAAAAATGTCTCCATTTAAATACTTGATATTCCTTTTTTTTTAATAATCTTTTAATTTCATTTAAAATTTATTTTCCATAAGGCTATTTTCATTTCAATTTTCCTTATAAATGTAATAGCATTCATTCTACTGTTTTATATTTCTGTCTGCTGCCCATTACTTTCTCTAATGTTTTATTTAATTTAAATAAAAGGAGAAAGAATTTGTACTCATACTGGAGACATTGTAAAATTTCAGTCAGAAAATCACAGTAAAAAACTCATTTAAAGTTCTGTTTTCAAAAATCATTGGATTTCTTTGCTAAGTCAGTATAAAAAATAACTGAACATACAACTAACATCTGCTTTTGAATGTCTTTAATATTGAAACTGTAGCAAAAGAATGCCTGATATTCTATATTCCACTTGTGGATGTAATAGAATCAAGGCACTGTTTAAAAAGTATTAAATTTCTCCTGTTAAATTAACCATACTATGTAAATGTTGAAAATAGTTTTACTTTGATTCTCCCCTCAAAATTGGTCAGTTTCCACACTTTTTGTTCGAAATTTCTAACTTTGTATAGCCTTAAAAATTTCTGAAATTTTCATTTTTAAGAAAACACATATGCTTATTTATACACTTGTGTTTTTTTTTTTTTTTTTGTTCTTGCCAGGGGTAGGAGTACTGAAATTTTTTTTTCAGGACAGTATTTTCAAAAAATATCAGGACATTTTTCAGGACATATGTCAATAATTAAACAAAAGCAATGTTACTTTTAGATACTAATTTCTGTTTTACGAATATAACATATTTTAGAATGGAGTATACTATTTAATAAATTCTGAATTTTTAATTTTTAATACAAAAATATGAAAAAGGATACAGAAATTTTAAACTTTTTATATAAACATTTTCTAAAAATTAATAAGTTACATGATAAAACTTTATATTACAGTAAATTTATATGTATAACTGATAATGTTCATTTTGAACTGGATGCAATAGCATTTAATTCCGATAATTTTATACTGCTCTTTTTCAACTAATCATTCACAGATGCAGTCTCTGCATTAGCAGCAGATAGCATCATTTGTCCAACTTTCACATCACTAATAGCATATGCTATTTTTTTATTTGCATCATACAAAAGTTTTTGATCTGCACACTTACTATCAAGCAAATTTTTTTTCTTTCTCAAGTTCATTAATTTTTCTAACAAGTGCAATTTTTTTAACTTTTTTCACAAGTACCTTTTATGTCTTTCTCTTTTCTTTTCATCTCTAATTGTGTTGCATCTTTTGATTATTGCATATATGATGCATATTCTGCATGATATTTCTGAATATAATGCATCATTTCTTTGGTATATGGAATGGATGAAACAGAACTGTCATGCATTCCAATAACATCATGACAAATGAGTAAACTTTGAGCTGTTAATTCCCATAAAAAAGCTCTCTCCTTTGTCACAACAGAATTGTTACTGAAAAACCTCTTTCTGATTGTGAATTTACTTTTAATAACCACATACATGCTTTAATAACTCTAGAAAGAGTAGGATATTTTATATAACCACCAGCATCTTTTATATTAAAGACTGCATTCCAATATTTACAGATATTTTAGTCATTATCATAATCATTCTTAAGCAAAGTCGCATTTTCACACATGTAAATAATCCACTCTTCATTCATCTTATCAAAGTCTAAAGAAGTTTTATTCACATGAAGAATGTGTTGAATTAAAAGGAGACAAACACTGGAGATTTTAGAGCAAAGTGTTTGCCATAAAATCTCCAGTGTTTGTCTCCTTTTTTTTAAAGCAAATGCTTAGAAGTTGCTATGTAGCAACTTCTGACACTTTGTTGAAATGTTGTTTTATCCGTAAGCCTTTCCCCTATTGCTGTTGCACCATGACCTATTTCAATTTTGTTTTTAAGTTTAACCAATTTATTCCTGAATCAACATTAATTTACAGCAACTTTACTCTATTTGTTTCACAGATTTCATCTGGATTTAAAAATTTAAACATGATACTGCGAACAAGTTCATTTAACTTACTGTACATGACATGTACTATAGGTTCGAATTTTTGTATGAACAAGCACTTATCTAAAACCCATATTTAAAAAACTAAATTTGCTTTTGCATACGAAGCACTCTACAGAATGAACATCGTCAACACTTCGATACCATGTCTTAATTAAACATTTATTCTCATTTTGCCGTTCCAATCATTTATCGGAAAATTTCATTTTCCTTAACATTTTTAAAAGAAAATTGTTTTTAAAAAATAAATTCTAAACTTGCTAATAAACGTTAGGAAAAAATATGATTCAAAAAATTAAACAAAATGCCGATATACCAGAGTCTTAGGGTCTTTCAAATGTTTTATAATCTGAAGATGTCTATAAGAAAGAGGATATTTTGACTCTTTAGATACTTAGACAATAAATATTCTTTTATAACATCACATTGCTCATCAATTCTCTCACAAACTGACCCCAAAGTTAACCAACTTCTCTCAACTTGACGAAGGAAACTAAGTCTAGATAAGGTTTCTTCCAATATTTCCAACTGTAAGGAATGATAATCTTCCCTTCTTGCAGAAGATAGTTTGAAAAATTGATGAATATCTACAGCAAATTCATCAATAATACAATCAATTTTATGAATACCCTTACATAGAGCTCCATGGATATGTAAGCAACATGTACCCAAATCAAATAAATATAAATATTAGGTGAATATGAGGCGGAGACGAATGTTTGACAACCCTATTTCCTGTTTGAAAGATAGCAAAAAAGGGGGAAAGAATTTCTCTTTCTTTTTGCAAAGAAAGCAGTTGAATGTTCTACTGAAAAAAAATTTATTCCATTCGAAGAAAAATTTACTACTGAAAAATACAAAATTATTAATTAAAATTAAACTTTCAAAGGAATATAATAAAAAATTAAGGAATTCCAGGATTTATTTCGCAAAATAAGGACATTTCAGGACGTTTTTTAAAAAATCAGGAATTTAAGGAATATCAGGACAACTCCGAGCCCTGTCTTGCTTATAAAATTCTGTAATGAGTAATATTTTACTAAACTATTTTCAGCTTGTAGTTTATATTTTGCTGTTTTACTAGTAAAATAGCGAAAAATAAATTGATAAATTTTCATGTAATTACAAATAAATCATTAAAATCTTTTATTTTTGAAAAAGGTGTATGAGTTTTTCTAAATGAGCTTAATATTTTTTTCAAATATTACTCATATTGCTTTATTTACAGTTACTATGGTTACAAAAATAGAATAACATGCAAATAAAACTGATTCTTACAGATTATGGAAGAGGCTCATGTGGATGCTGTTATGATACTTGGAGAAGCATTTGCTTGTAAAAAGCCTTTTGATTTCAAGCAGCAAAACATGACCCAACGGATACATCAGTTAGTACCAATCATGCTAAAGCACAGGCTTACACCACCACCTGAAGAAACATATTCACTTCATCGCAAAATGTCTGGTATTTTTTTGCTTTGCACAAAACTTGGAGCTATGATTGATTGTAGTATATTGTTTGATGAAATATACAATATTTATATTTCTAGAAAATCTGGTAAAATGCAATTGTGAATGAAGTTCTAGTTATTGTTCATACACAAAATAAAATTATGTATGCTATTTGTTATTTATTAAATGATTAAAATAAGTTGAAAGTTCTGATTTTACACTAAATAAATCATTTTAAAGAACATATTGTAGTTGTAGATTTATGTGATTCTATTCATTGTAAAATCTAAACAAAATTTGCATATTTCTAACATGGAAGCACTCAAGAAAAACTTTGATCAGCATTTATAAATTATTTTCAAGTATGTAAAGGACTGGACACATAAAAACGCTAAAGGATAATTCACAAATGTAAATTTTTATTAATATGAAATGATGTTTGTTGGAATATTTTAAAATTTTTTTAACTATCAGTTTTCTCAAGAGAAACAATTATATAAAGGTGATTTGTTTTCTTAATACATGTTATAGAAAACAAGTTTAAAGAATTGATCATTTTTATATTGCTTTCATCTATTCACTTACTGGATATGACTATTTACATCTTATTAGAATCAAGTTGTCAGCTTATATCCTTTGTATTATCAATGGGATATGGACATTGACTACTTAAGCATTGCTCCATTGTTTTAAAGACAATTCTATAGATACTAATTTTAATTCATTTTATGCTTAATCGTTGGCAACTGGATGCTGAAGGTGGGCATAACATAAAAAAATTTTTTTTTTCTTCCATTGCTGCAAAAAACGTAACTTGAAATAATCATTAACTTTTTCCAAAATGGGTTTATCTTCAAAACAAGCAAAAAAAAAATATTGCTAATGCAGTGAGATAATTTTCTTATAGTAGAAATAAAATACGAAAGAGTAAACACATGAGTCATTACAGCTATTTAAATGTTGTAGCTCTTTTTGTAGTAAAATTAAAAACTAATATCAATTTGGAATGAGTTTTTAATTGAAACTAGTGATAAAAAGCTTTCAAAATAATTAACTTAAGCTCCCGTATTTCTATTTGAATTCTATAAATTAGTGTCCTTTATTTAAAGATCCAAAAACATTATCCTAGGGTCTTCAACAGCTGCTTTGATTTTTCTTAAAAACAGAACAGCTTCACGACCATCGATAAGGCGATGATCATAGGTCAAGGCTACATTCATCATAGACCTTATTTCAACCTACAACAAAAAAATTATATTTAATAAGTATTGATTATAAATTGGTTTTATAAATCATATATTAATTTATGAAAGTTCACAAATACCTTTCCATTAATTGCAACAGGACGTTCTTTAAGAGCATGCATGCCTAAAATAGCAGATTGTGGTGGATTAATAATAGGTGTTCCAGAAAGTGAACCAAAAACACCACCATTGCTAATTGTAAATGTTCCCCCATCCATGTCTTCAATTGCTAAAGCTCCAGTTCGGGCCTACAATAGAGAAAAATGAACTTACAAAATACTCATTCTCCAAGATGCACAATATCAGATGGAAAATTATACCAACAGCATTAAAATAACTTTACATTTTTTAAATGCACAAAAATAAGTGGTTACTTTATTGCACAAAAAGATAAACACAACAAATCAAAGCTTCATTTTGAATGATTTCCAGTTTTATCATGTGACTGACTTTTTAGTTAATGTAACAAATGTTTGCTTTTCTCAAAAAGACTTGGATAAAAAAGTTTTCTACGAGGAGTGGAGGAATCAAAAAATAAATTAAGATATAATAAACAGCCATGTTTGTATAATTGAAAGGCATGAAGAAATAATGCAAATCAAACCAAGCTTATAGGAAATGTAAAGTGAGGTAAGACTTGCAAATTAATAGAATTCCAAAGTAATTGTACATGCATGGAATGAGAACAAGATGAGCCACTTGTTCTATGCATATTAAGAATCATTAAAATTTATTTATCATCCTGTCTGAAGTTAAAATTTGACTTGTGGTTTCTATTCCTCATCTAAAGAGGAGGGCACCATACCAATAACATATATAATTAGCAAGAGCCAGCATTGTTAGTATGTGAAAGGTTGTAGTATTGAGAAATTGCAGCCTGTATACAGTGTAATGCCACAACTGTGATGCACGTTTTGAAGAAATAGACAAAGGAGAACCAAACAAGGCAAAAACCTGGCAGTGGAATACACACAATAGCATAGGACAATAGATACCTCATCAGCAATGCTATGACGGACTATACAGTGTATTCTCTTGAGTTAGTGCAATGTTACAGGTGTTTAATATTTAGCTCCATTATTATCTTTTACAGTATCAACTGCATGACAAGGTTGCTCTGCAGGATTCACCTTCTGTTGATTCATAAATGCCTTTCAGATACAAACTGCATGGTGCATGTCCAGTGATAAAAAGTTTTTTTTTTTATGAATCTTTTTACAATTTGGAGTACAAGAATAGAGTATGTATCAGATATTATGGAGATTAAAGTCTGCTCCATAAGAGTATTATCCTGCATTATAGTGTACAAATGCATGGTGTGGGGAGCTAGTAGACATAATTGTTGATCCCAGTTGGTGCAAATTTTGTATAACCTCAACATACATCACTATATGAGGGAAAATTATGGAGTTAGAGATCCTCCCCATGTTCCATCTCATTCCAGGGCTGTTTTAGCAGGATAATGCTTATGTATAATTCTCAGACTGGCCAAGTCTTCTTCAGTGCATAGAATTTTTTTTATTTTTTGTGGCCTGCTTATTCCCCAGGTATGTCACCCATTGTGATTTCAACATTGGCCACCTTGTACAACAAGTGGGGAACATAATTGAAATTTGTCATCAAGGTTGAAGCATCTGGAATGCCATTCTCCAGGATTACATACAGAACTTGTATGATTCAATACCATAACATGTATAGGCTCTCATTGCCCAGCATATGGGACACAGAAAGTATTGATTTCCCATATTCCTTGTTTTTAGCCTTGTAAACTTGATCATTTATTTGTACCACCATCAGTAATATGTGGGATAAATTCCATTAATTTCTGGCAACTTCATCATAGTACTGTAATTTTAACAAACATGAATGTAAAAGATATTCATTTGAATAAGCTTACTGAAACATCTAGTTATGTTGCTAATTTTGATAAATGTTAGTTTACCCAAAATTTGGCATCCCACCATTTTTACAAACTTTAGGTTTTATAAAGATTATAGTTCATTTGTAGCTCTTTAATCATTTTTTGTTCACAAAGCTTAATTCAATTGGGACTTAATGTTTAAAGTGGATTCGGAACTATTACAAATCTCCATGCACCAAGGTGAAAATTGAATGCACAAATTACTAAACTGAAGGTCAGAAGGCAAACCATGATCTCCTAGGTTGGCATGTTCATGCTTATTGACAATAACATAAATTATTGCCTGATATAGGAAGGTATCACAAATAATTTGCTTATATAATTGCAAATATTTTAATAGAAATTTGTATTTTGTAATACTGTTCTATAATTTATTCATGTAAATGTGTGTTATCTATAAAAGAAAATATGAATTGCCCTGATTAAAAATATATCACATATGTCTGACACATGTAAAATATGTCTTGGTATTTTTACTTTAAAAAAATTTAAATTTGCCAAAAATAAATTATTATTTGATTTCTTTAGAATCTATAATTCAGTAACATTTTTAAGCAGCTGATTTCCATATCTTTAAATTACACACAAAAATGTATCCTCACCTTTTCTCCTAAAGCATGAATAGCCTTTTCAATATCAGCATAATTCATATTTCCAAGATCTCGAATAACAGGAACCACAAGACCCTAAAATACAAGCACATTGTAATTATGGTTGAACAAATTAAATAAGGAATAATTTCAAGCATTTTAAGAGAAAAGTCACCTTGGGTGTTGCAACAGCAACACTGATGTCAATATAATCCCGATACACAATTTCTCCTTCATCAATAACTGAAAAGAAAAATTATTAAAATCAGTGCTGAAATTTTTAAGCTATAGAAAGTAACACTCACATTGCATTTTACAAACTAAATTAAAAAAAAGACCTCATGTATAATCTATTTTTCAATCTATTCTTACAATATATCAAATTTCTTTTCAATTTTTTTTTTTATTTTTTTTTTACAAATTTCTTATCTATTTATTTTGAAAGCAATAGATATGTTTTTTCTGAAATAAGTAATTTATATTATCTTCTGATTTTTAAGGTATTTTTTTTAAAAAAATATTAGAAATTTAATTATTAATGTTAAAGAATCAGAATTATCAAGCTTGTGATGTTATGAATAATAAAAAAAAAAAAAAAAAAAAAAAAAACAGTAGGAATTTTGAAAAAAAAAAAAATACTTTACTGAAAATTTAGAATATATAAATATTTATATCTGAGCAAATGCTTTCTTTTTAAATTAATGAAATATCTTCAAAATATAAATTTTCGAAATTAAATCTTTAATTATATCATCCTAGGAATTTTTGCCTGAAATTCTGAATGTCACAAAACAGGAAAACATTTGTAGTACCTTTCCTTCCATCTTAAAATAATGTAAAAAATATTGGAAACCTTTATTTTATTTCTTATTTTAGAAGTTATTGCAACAGCGACATATATGTTCATACTGAAGAGCCAGAAAAAAATTGGTATACCTACTTAATATTGTGTGAAGCTGTCACAAGATCATGAAAGTACCTAATTAATATTTAAATCACTTAGAATTTGTTTCTTTATTGTTGCTCATGGCTTACATTTAATAGATAATTATAAACTAATATTTAAATTTTAAAAAGAATAAAACAAATTCAAAGTTTTTCATAATATTTTTTACTTAAGTATTAACACAAAACTTAACATGCAAAAAAAAAAAAAAATTCAGAAATGTCAATGAGCTTTTAGGAAATGTACAAATTTTATTTATAATATATTGTGATTGATAGTTTAAACAATTTGAAATTACTTCAACCATATATTTAAACGTATGAAAATAACCTTGAAGTTTATTATCATTATATACATAGGATAGAAGTTGTGGGTAAATTGATTGTTACAAATGTGTTCCAATTTAATAAAATTACATTAATATATTTACTCTTAGACAATTTACTTTTGGAATTTAGAAAATATAGTTGCTCAAAATAGCAATAGTTTCTCAAAAATTATATATATGTCTTTTCACTTTTAAAATGTTTGAGCTGACAATTGTTTGGTGTAGAAGGTTGCTCAAAGATTAAATATCTACCATTCTAATTATAGTAATCAGCAAGCTTTAACATACGTTTTAATAACTCTACCATTTGAATATGTATATCAGATATGTATCAACCAAATCTGTTAGTAAGCAAGTCTCAACATCTCAGGTAATATTTCTTATATCTATCTTCTTGAGTTGGTAGATCTTTTTATAATAATGATGGGCTGAATGAATAAAAAAGTGTGCTTTTTCATATAACCATTAAAAATAAAATTTACTAAAAATATAAACATGCAATGCAATGAAACAAAAGAGAACAATATATAATTCCTTTCTTTACAGTTTATTTCTTTCTCCTAGAACAGTTTTACATTTATAGTAATAAAAATATAATTCCTATAAGAAAAAATTCAGATAGTTATATATACAATTAAAACATTTAATAAGTGAAAACATAAGTATAACAAAATTAAACATGCTGATGTTAACTTCTATTATATATTTGCATAGTAAAATAATAAAAGCAGCCCCCAAAATTAATATAATTATTGATATTCATTAAAGGATAATACTAAACAAAAAAATTTATGAAAAATACCAGTTTTGAAATATTAATTAATTTCAAGGAAATTTCAATGTTAGGTATAAAATTTACTTCAACTGTTAACGAAAGAATATTTGTTACCTGCATTTACAACAGGCTGATCTTGTAGAGCATATGCAGCAGCTTTGACAAAAGCTGACATGAAACCTAACTTGATATTATGCTTTTTGAGAAACTCATCTTTATATTTATTTCTCATTTCAATAATATTTCTGAAAGAAAATAAAAAAATTATAAGCTGTGTAACAGTGCTACTAAACAGTAAAATTTTAATTAGTTTGTCATTTAAATAAATATAAGCTAAAGCTGTTCAATGATAGTTTGCATTAATCATAATTATCATTAATAACCAGAGGCTGTTCACATAAAATTTAGACGATTTTATTTCTCTGTAAGAAAAAATATTTGCATGGAAAAATTTTTCAGTTACACTTTTATTTATCACCAATTTTTAGAATTTTTGTTTACATGCAACATTCTCTTGGGTGGAAGAATATGTCAACACACCTTCTGAATGGGGTAATTCTTTCCCATTAATGCTAACAAGCCATATTTTTTCGATATCTAAAGCCACGATGGAAAATACTATCTATAATAAGGTAAAAAAATGGTTAAACCAGGAGCTAGAGAAAATTCAAATAAATCCTTATCCAATAAAACATAAAATATTAAATACATAAAAGGCTTTAGATCAAAGGTAACTAATATAATCCAATGAAAATTACAATATTTGTAAGCAATATAATTATATTTAGCATATAACAACATTCTGGAAAATAAAACAAAAAAAATTGATTTTTACATGAAACAAAAATGGCACGAAAATTTTTACAAATGAACGTGAATGAAATGTAGACTTTACATTAAGATATCAAAAATATGTTCTTTTTAATAACAAATTAACAGTCTTTTAACAATATACCAACAAATTATGAAAACATTAGAAAAAGAATATTTTTTTCATTTTTCTTGAAAAAGTGTTAGTTTTATGAATAAGGACTAATGGAAAATCTTCAATATAAAACATACCAAAAGCAATAAATTACAACAAAAATATATTTTTTTATGGTGTTGAAAATTAACAAGTTCAATAATTGATCAGGGGAAAATAGATAAAAAAAAAATTGATCAGGAGAGAATAAAAAAGATGATTAAACAGGGGATAGAAAAAAATAGATGATTAAAAAATGCATCTCAAAAATGAAGATAGAAAATACTATTCATGTGTAACAACAGATATATCAAAATAAATCATTTACTATAAAATAAAATTCATAATTTTCCTCCAAACAGTGGTATTTTTTTAATATTTTGTTAGCCAACATAGGCAAAATATATTTGATAAAAAATAACATAAATGTTAATTTCTATTTTAAAGTAGCAAAATACATGATTTTTCAGTATTTTAAAAACTTTTCAAATAATACAGCATATATATAAATCATACTTACGACATATCAATTTCATTGAAAGTTGTTAGCATTGCATAAGTGTTTTGTGCTTCTTTAAGTCTTTGAGCAATACGTTGTCGCATCCTATTCATTTTCACCTAAATGGATGAATTATCAATGAACAGATTAGTTATATTCTAATACTTAATATTGAAATATAGATTACCATTAAGAATCATCATTTTAACATTTATATAATGAATTACTTATCTCTATAAAAGTGAATTGTTATAAAAATAAAAAGAATTTTTGGAATTTAATAGCAATGAAAAATTATTATGATGAAAAAAAAAATTCTGTGAATTTTCTTATATAAATTTTAATTCAAACACTATTTGAAAAGCTTACATTTTTGTACTAATATTATCTAGATTCATTTTGTAAATACAAAACAAAGTCATAATAGGAAATATTTTTTGAAAAAAAAAAAGACTGATAATAATTGTATTAAATGAAATTAAATTATATTTTAGATATTCAGCGAAATTTACATGGTACACAATTTTTAATTATAACAAATTGTTTTTTAAAGAAACAAGCTATACTAATTTTTTTAATCATTTTATAAAATGTTAAAAAAAAAAGCATTTTATATTGAAAAACTACAAGTTGAATTTTTAACTTTTATAAAAGTGTAGAATTAATAAAGAATATGTGCACTCTTAGTCATAATGCAGAATCAGCAAGACTATTCTCAATCTGAAACATGACTATTTAAGTACCTCATATAGATTGGAGAAAGCATTTAATTTTGCATAACTGGTTCTTAATCTTTATTGTTTTAAAATCATGTGAATGTGACAGTCACTTTATTTATATTAATATGAACTACATTTTTTTCATTCATAAATTTTAAATTCACATACCTTTAAATTTTGGTATGGTTTGCCTACCCTTTTTGCACAAGGATTAATTAATTTAATCAAGATCCATAATGTTAGAAAGAAAATATGCAGCTGCATCTTTTTCAAATATATCAAAATATGAAAGATTTCTATTTTACTAAGAATTATTATAAATTGTTAAATAAAATGTTAATAATTTCTTCAATAAAATAGACTGCAAATCATTTAACAACAGTTGTAATACTTATTAACACAAAATTTGCACAACTCAAGTAGCTTGGCAAGCAATCATAACTTAGCACAAATGTAAACCATATTTATAATTTTGCACTAGAAAATTTTTTTTAAGAAGTTCTCTTGCAAGATAGAAAACAGATAAAATGGTAATTATGTTCTAACAAAAAGAACTGATTCTTTTATTGTAATAAAATCATTTGTTGTAGTAAATAAAGGCTACTAATAAAACATTATTTTCAGTAATAACTTGGCATAAAAAAATAATAAAATGTAAGATTTGCAGGTAAATTTAATACTTTGTAAGATTTCACACACATGAAATCTACTTTAATGTCCCTAGCATCCAACAGCAGTACTATTGATTTCTTGTTCAATCAACATACCCTTTTAGCTTAATTTATTCTAGAATTTCACTACATCCAGTTCAATCAAACAAATTTCAGCTTCTTTGCACAAAAGTTTTTATTTTAAACAAATATTGAAATTATAATGGTTAAAGGTCTTCCAGCTGATACTAACAGGACAACAATGAACAGTTACAGTTGATTCTATTTCATCAGAAAAATTTGTAAGTATTGGTGTAACACATAGGTGGTAAAGGACCATATTTTCAAATTCAAATTGCTTCCGAAATTTTTGGACTATTTTCTGAGACATTATGCAATTCAGTGCTCTCAGCTTGGAACTAATTGAATCATAAACATCAAATGACATTAGACCTATAAGAATCCGATATTCAATTTCATATATCAGTTTGAGATTAAGGAAATTTACTTTTTATTGTAATTATTATTATTATGAACTCTTTAAAAGATAAATAGGGAGTTTAAAAAAAGCTTTTCCTTTTTCCATATCAATGTATAATATATTTACAATATTGAAAAATATTACTTTGCAAAATTTATCAGATTTTATTGATCTAAAATACATGCAGCACTTAACTTTTGTAAGCCTACTATTTTAGAATCTTAATTGATATCCAGCCAGTTAAATTTTATTTATAAAATATTTATAGAACAATTTTAAAATACACTGCATTAGTGGTTCCTAGTCTCTTAGAGCTGTAGGATTTGTTTTAAACTAGTTTCACTGGTGCATAAGTGTGAATCTTTAAGAATTATGTTAAGTAACAATAGTTTTAGGTACAATAAATAACCTAAATAATTTTGGTATACATATAGAGTTAAATCATATTCTTAACATTTAATGAAATACAATGTTAAATAGCTAAATTGAAATATATTGGATGATGAGATAATATCACCTGTGAAAGGCAAGTTATTAAAACAAATTCTTTGGTTTTAATGACTTTATTTCAGACTACTTAGACAGGACTTAATTTATATTTTATTTAATTATTTTATATTTAATTTATATTATTTATCAACTGTAGAAACAAACAAACTTATGTGATTAGTATGTTATATGTAAGTGTGGTACAATTTTAAATTCAATTAGAGAATAAGATGTCAAAATTACTCGAGTTTCAGTTCTTGAACCTCTAATGTTGGACTCTGCTTGACCAGGTGGCAAAGGTACTGGAGTAACTGGAATTTTAATTGAAGATACTGGTTTGGATGACAAAGGCGCTATTGGTTTCGGTGGTACTGGTGGAGGAACAGTTGGAGGAGCACTACTCACATCTGATACAGGAGTTGGCTGGCTCTCTTGCTTAGGGCTTTCTTCCTTTTCAGGAATTGGTTTAGAAGGCTTCTCAACACTAGATTCAGCTACAATTGAATTGTGTAAAGTAAAAATAAATGAAACAGATGTAAAAGTGTTATTTTAACAGCCTTCATTAAATCTTGATGAGAAAAACTTGCTTAAAAAAATCCTGCTTTTAAGATTACTTTATAATACATAAATTTCTATGTTTATTTATGATTTACATTTATTACTTTTAAAAATAAAGTTTCTGTTGTAATAATCTGTAATACTTTATTTGCAATAGCAATATAACTGGTAGTAACTTAAAAATTAAAGAGCTGTACGACATTGTTAAAATTAAGTAAATGTATAAATTGATAGTACAATGTTAAGCATTAAAAAATATCATTTAAATTAGTTAATAATACTTCTATAATAGAATTAGAAGTATGTTAACTCTATTATAAACAACTCTCAAGGTATTCAAGGATATTTCAATGAATAATCTGAAAGTTGAAAACAATGAATAGTAAAACACTATAACATTGTAGCACTTTTTTTTTGGATCAATTTGAAATAAATTACATGAATTTCTATATCATTTCCTTTATTATTTTAATTTTATTGCTTAATATAATAAAAGAAACAATTTTTAAACAATGTGCTTCATTTATTTTGTTAGCAGAAGAACTACACAGATTACTTCTTTCTAGATCAGTATGGTTTATATGGAACAAAACGAGCACTGTTACAATATTTTTCTTACGGAAAATATTTCTAAGAATAAAAGTAAACATATCTAAAAATTTCATTAATTCAAAAATAAAAAAACCTTATGTATTTTTGCATTAGAAATAACTAACAATGAAAATTGATACTATATTGTATTTCTCTCTCAAGAGCAAAATCATTATTGTAAAATAAGACAAAATTAAAAATATATATATATAATCAGAATTACAGGAATCCTGTGCAAACAAAGTGAATTCGGAAGTTATTTAATTCAATTAATTCATTTGATTGTGTTCCATGAGTGTATTTGTTCATGTTTTCTTCAAGAATATATCTAAAAAAGTTCATTTCTTGTTAAAAATACCATTCTACAAATTTTCTTAAAATTTAAATACAGCAGCTTTAGATTATATAACTTGCTCACTTTTAAAAGGTTACCTTTATTTTTAAACAAATCGTACGGAAAATTTTACGTTTAAAATTTAATAGTGAAAATTTAGAAATTCCAATTAAGGAATTCAAATTAAATGGAATTTTATTGTATTACAATTTCATGCTGCAATTCTATATATTTTTACTACAATTCCAAGTTTTATAATATGCAGCATATTTTATTTGTTAAAAGAATTTTATTAATTATTTATACCTCCAACTCTAAGTTTGCAAATAACCATGCCAGGGGTAACAGTAGCTCCATCTTCAACAAGTAGTTCTTCTATTACTCCAGCAGCAGGGGCAAGTACAGCAACAGAAGTCTGCAAGTATGTATATTTTATATTATATAAATAAGGGCTACACAGTTTTATTATAAAATTATCAGTTTTATTATAAAATTATCATTATATATTTTATAATAAAAATATTAATTTACAAAGCCTATTTTATATTCCATTTATTACATTTTAATACAAAATACATTTCTTAAAATTAGGAATTGTGAAAAACAATTTTTTTCTTAAATATTCTTTCACTTTCAGAATTTTCTAAAAATATGTAAAATGAACTGAAAATGGTTCAGAAGAAAAAAAATCCTATGTTTAACACATGTAGCATGTGTTAAGCATAGAATTTTTTTCTATGCTATTATATTTTATATATTTTCCATGTTAAAACATAAAAGTATATCATATGTAAAACAATAAACTTTTTCATATTTAATTATGTTTTAACATATAATTTTATATGCCATAAGTATTAAAACATATTATTTTATATGTAACAAAAGTAAAATATTGTGTTTATAAATTAAGTATGATATATTTAATGCTATTTATATATATTCCATAAAAAATACTTTTATATTATACAGGTGATAATTTGCACCCAAATAAATTTAAAAACAATTTTACAAAAAACTTTATGATATAAGGTGACAAACATAAAATAGAATTTAAAAGTAATCGAAAAAAATTATTTGGGACACTCACAAACTGTCAGTCCTTCACAGCAACAAAAACACAAATTTGCAGAATTTATTATAAAAACTGATTTAAAACAAACATGCATCATTGTTTGTAGGTTTTTAATTGGAATATATAGAGCTTTACTGTTATTCAACTTAAAGGAAATGATTATCTAGGAGCAAAACTTGTGTAAGACATTGTTTCCAAGAAAAAAATAACTTTTTATCGTGATATAACATTATATAATATATAATGGTGAGCAAATTTTATTAAACTATTTTTATTTTGAAGTTTTACATTTGTGAAATACTACTTATAAGAATAATACAAACAAAATTTAAAAAAAAGCAAAAATATACATAAATTTTAAGAGCTCACTGAAAATTGCAATATTTTCTACTATATCTACCATTTGAATTAAAATGTTAAAGTATGCATGTTTAAAAACAGTACAAACATCAATCTAGTTTACAATATTCTACAATGTGCACAATATTAGTTAATAATAGCTATTTATAAATACCTTATTTTTTTCAATTCTGTGATAAAACATTTTTGAATAGAGAAAATGTAAAATTTTTAAACATACTAGACATAAATTTAATCTGTTTTTATGGGCAATATTAGTTTTTTAGTGTTTGATTAATTCCATTTATTTTCTTCTAGTGATATCTAAGAAACATAAAATTACCTAAATGTGAGATTGCAGAAATTTTAAGTATTATTTAATTAAGAAAATATCATAATGATTAAAACAGTTATTTCAAATAACCTGCTCAAACTATAAAGTAAAAAATAAGAATTTATTATTCAGGATAAATAGCTAGTTCATACTGTATTTATCAAATTAGTCAGGACTACAACTTTCCAGTTCTATAACCTTTGTGAAGTTTGGCTCATTTCAACTAGTCTCTTACTTTTTGGCCAGTTATTTATTTTCATTTTTTAGGTACTCCTCAACTTGACCCAGTCACCACAGCTTTTTCTATCAGCGTATAATTTTCTTTGGCATATTTGTTTCCTCCATTATTTCTACATGTACTACGCATTGTAAATTTTAGCCTTGGATATTCTTATATCTTTTAAATTTTTCTTGTCTATGATTATATCTATCTCAAGTCATTTTTCAATGATTCTATAAATTGTTCTGATGATTCTATAACAATACATTACAAATTTCACACTATATTTTCATCTTCATTCAATAAAACTCATGTTTAGGATTTATAAACAAAATACTGAGCAGACTAAGATGTTATATATTGCGGTGTATGGAAAATATAATTTTATTTCCCCATAACAGAGGACTCAATTGCATTTTTCAAAGCCAACTTAAGCTGATAAATCATTAAATTTTTTAAAAGCTGATTTATTGATATTGCCTCTATGAAACAGTTTAAATGATAGGATGCAGTTTTTGGTTGGTACTCTTTCAAACATGGAAAGTAAAAAGCAGTATTTTTGTACATTTTACATTTTCAAAAAGATAAAATTGTCTTAAGTATATGCTAGTACCAAAATTTTGATATTGAATATGCATCAGTCTTCAATATGAAAATTGTTGTACTAGTTACTTAATATCATTTTCTATTGACTAATATGTATCTATCTTCAAGTTATGTGTAATATAATTTCCAATACCTTTTAGAATTTGTCAAACCCTAATTTTTTTTTCTTACAATATTAAGTTCTAAAAATAGCAAAGGAGAAATTGTTCAGAAATGAATTCAATGTCATACTTTAAAAAAATTAAAAGTAACTTCTTTTTGTAAAAGAAAAAATATATTCTAAAAAATTATTAGAGTTCATGTAATAACATAAAAAATTGAAACGTTTAAAACTTTTCTATACATGTTCTCTTCATTTTTATTTTACTATTAGTGTAACAGAATTTGAAAATAAATTATTTATGTACATTTGTGCACAAAGATAATATTAAAATACATTTTCAATATTTTATTTTATTTTAATAAGTAAACTCAATTTCATTTTGCATGCTTGGAAAGCTTTCCAAACTATAGGTGACACTGTTAAAAAGGGTGGTAGTGGACTCTACACAGGAAAAAAAAACTGTAGTGGATGACCCATATATATTATCCTTCAAGTGGAAAGTCCAAAACCATTCACCAAGCACCATGCTCAGCAACTGTGTATCTTTCAGGTGATTTCTAGTAGAATTATAGTGGGGAGAAACAAAGCTAATGCTAAAGTTTTCCACATTAGTGTAATTTCAACATAATTTTATTGCAACACATTAATTGACAATGCACTAGTTTGCTGATGCAAAGCTAGATTGTTGATTATTAAAAATGGTATGAATGCTATATTTTACCTCATATTTTTAAAATATGCCATTTCTCAATAAAGATTATTGATAATCTTGTTAAAATTCAATAAGGTATGTTGTATAATTTAAATTTATACACAGCAAACCTTTATAGCACTAACAGTGATGACTCAAAAGAGGGGTCATCACAGTGAATTATTCTTAAGGCTATAAAGGTATACTGTGTATAAATTTAAATTACACAATAATCAAAAAATCAAATAGATTATACATTATAAAAGCGTTAACTTTTAATATTATTTAAAATTTTGAAAAAAATAATTTCTATGCATCAAGCTAAGAACTGAAATTATCAGAAATGAATCTTAATGTGTGTTTGAAACCAAGATTACAAAATATTTAATCCTTGCATAGATAACTTTGATTACACTTTTCCCTTAAATATAGTTCTATATATAATGAACAAGTTAAGGATAAAATAAGATTTTTGCAATAATTCTAGAGAGTTCTAGTTCAAAATATTAAAATAGACTTTTTCCAAACTTTTTAAAATTTCCCTTTGTAATTTAAAAGTACTTTTGTTAACTATTAAAACTAAGTTACAAGGCAAATTAAAATTTATAAAATTCTGATTAAGATAAAAAAAAAATTTGATATGTATAATAAAATTTAATTGAAAATTAGAGACCTAATACAAATTATGATTACTGGCTCATCAAATTCCAAACATTAATATGGAATGAGCAAGATTAATAATTAAGAACTTCAAACTATGAAAAAGAAAAAAATGTCAAAAAGAAAACAAAAACTATAGAATATATTCGTAAGTCTTGTTTATCTATCAATTCAAATTACAAAAACATTCATAAAATCTTAATTTTTCATTGATTATCAGAATATGAAGATCATTTCTTTCATGCTATAAATGAAATTTTTACTTTGTCAGTTTCCACTTGACAGATTTCTTCATCTTCTTTAACAGAATCTCCAATGGCTAATAGCAAAAAAGTTATGTATATTATAATAAGTTTTAAAATAACAGTCTGAATATTAAAATCAGAAAGTTTTAAATTTTCTAAGCTCACAATTAAAAGTTGGAATTCTCATTTTTGAATAATATATTGACAAATGAAAATTGGAATCTTCTTACTTTCTTTATATATAAATGAAATATAAATATGATAAGATAGAATTATAATATGAATTATCAAGAGATATAATTCATTGTAATTACTACTCAACACAAACAAAATTAATCATTTAATGGGTTCATCAGAGTATTTTTATAACTCCTTGTTCCATGTTCCTAACTTGCCCCAAAGATGGTGTAGTAAATGAATAATGCATTTCATTTAATCCTTTCTGGCGAACTACTCTTTAAAGTTGTGATATTAAGGAAAAACTTTATAGGCTGTCTATTTAGGCCTTAAATAGTGCACAGTAAAAATTTGGTAAAGATTGCACAGACCGTTTCGATTTTGAGGGTGTTCCATCACATGGAACACTGCGCCGCAAAGGGCTATGAAAAGCGAGCATTGCAGTGAAACACGCTAACGTGCAAATCTTTCGTATATTAATGAAAAAACAATGTATAATGTTGTAAACAATGTGTAACAGACTTAGCGTACCCCAAGGTGGAACATAAGGAGGGCTGGTACTCTACGAACGCCCGAAAAAAAGGGGGGATGAAAAACTGACTCTTATGCTATACATAAAAACATACGTAAAGATTGGTTTGCAAAAGAATAACTTCAATTAATTGGTAAGGAAAAAGCTCTAGACAAGTTGAAATGGGGCGTTTTTCGCACAAGTCCCAAATATCTTTACTTTGACAACTTATCGGTGTAAAATCAGGCAGCGACTTCTGCACAGTCTGTTTCGTTACCCAAGTAAGATCTTGGGGCTGCATAGAGGAGCCTGGTTGGAATAAATCATCTTCACCATCTTCACTTGCATGCGATACATCGTTGCTATCAGATTGAGACTGTTCAAGTGGTATAGAAACATATTCCTCTGTATCACTATCCGCATTCACAGATTCACTACCAGAGGGCAATTCTTGAAGCATTTTTATTGCTTCAGAAAGAGTAAGACCTCTCCGTGCCATTTATTAGTAATTAACAAATTTAAAAAATAAACTACAAATTAAATTTTAATTGCATAAAAAAGTATAAACTAAAATATATAAATTCAAAAAATATCTATACCAGGGGTGGCCAAACTTATGGGATACGGGGTCTACTCCACATTTAAAAAATCGAAGGCGGTGTACCAATGGCAGAGCTAAATTAACGTACATATTTTATCTTCGGTAACAAGAAAAAAGGGTAAATTATGTAATTTTTCTAAAATAAAAAAAAAAAAATTAATATTAATGTTTACAAAATAAAAATTTATTGACGAAAACAATGAAAGTATTCATAGATCAAAAACTGACCATCCTATTCACTTCGTTTAGTTGAAATTTGGCACTGTATATCTGTGTCAAGTTTATCATATTGCGGATGGTACAAGCTTTTGCAATGCATAAACACAAAATTAAATGTTCATCTGTTATATGTGACCAATGTTAGTTTTTTGTTCATGGTTGAAAAAGCAGATTCACAAAGATACCTCGATCTAAAGTATGATTTCAAATACAAAATCAATTTGTAAATGTTTGGGAACGTTTCCTCAGAATTTAATTTCCAAAAATCAGTGTCATTAAATATGCTCTGGGCTTAAGAAATATATCGCATCTTAATTAAATAATTTCTTCCTCGGCCATGACTGATGTGATATCTATTAAATGCCCTATTTTTTCAGATACTCCATCAATGTTGACATTTTCATTAAATGGAAATAATAATCATACATAAAATCAAGTATTTCTTTCAACCTAATTAAGTCAGCGAATCTTCTTTTAAATTCTTCAAACAAAACAAGCAAGTGTTAAGCAAAATCTTTGAAGTCTCGGTTTGGATTATGGATGCGAAGTTTCTCAATTCATGTTTTCTAATTGAGATGCATACCTTTCTATAGTTTATTTTAATGTTTTAATCGCACTCATCATGTTCGTTTTAAGTTTTAAATCGTAAATTTTTAATCATAAATCTTTTAATCGTAAATCTTTGCACAGTTTGTTTTGGGTTTTAAAGCATAGACTGTATTAAATTTTTATCTTAAATAATTCATTGATTCTATGCCATAAGTCAAACTAAATTGTCAATATCCAAGGTCATTATCAGGATTGTCGCGTGGACTACCTAAAATGTCTTCGCGGTCTACCAGTCGACGTCTTGGCTACCCCTGATCTATACAGTAATATAAAATAAGTAGTAGCAAAAAGGAAAATCGAGAATCATAAAAATCGAGAATCATAAAAATCATGCACCTTTTATCTAGAGATGACGCAAAATAACTGATATAATCTTAGACCCCACTGAAGCTTTCCAATTCTAGAGGCCGAGAAGGTTGTAGAAATATTTCCCATACAAGAAATCCTCCCCTGTAAATTCCTAAGCAAAAGTTCATTTCTCCCCAAAAGAGAGAAAAACAGTAAACATAAACAAAGATGTTTCAAACAATTAAAAGATATTGCAGTTTTAGGTGGATCTTGTGGCTGGGAAACTTTTTAGCTGATTGATACATGATCGACAGACGTAGTAGGTTATATGAGAATAAATTACACACGTTTGGTAGAAAAAATGCATTTTATTGCGCATTTGTGTACAAAAGGAAAAAAAAAACAATTTGTGCATATGAGAAAAAAGAATAAGAAAAGGTGTTTTCTTCAAAAGAAATCATTTTCAGTAGGGGGTATGATTTCCACTGACGACCAGCAACATTGAACACCTTTGAGGCTTGGAGTCAATGAGGCTATTAATCGCGAGTTGGGGTATTCTGTCCTACTCTTCCAGAAGAACTTTTTCCAGTTCTTGGAGAGTTTGTGGGGGTGGTTGGTGGTCAGCAACTCGTCTTCCTGGAGCATCCCAAACGTGCTCTATTGGATTCATGCCTGGAAAATACGCTGGCCATTCCATTCGTACGATTCCTTCCTCGAAAAGGAAATCCTCCACCAGGTTAGCACGATGTGGACTGCAGTTATGGTCCATTAAAATGAAGTTACCTCCGCTTGCTGTAGAGTAAGGGACTACAATAGGTGTGAGGATATCATCCATATATCGGCGACCAGTCAGAGGTCGATCTTGAATTATATAGAGGTCTGTGCACCCAGCAATAGAGATCCCACCATATGCCACCACTCCCCCCATTGCCAAATCTAACACTTTCGTGCACGAATGCAGGGTTATTCCTACTGCCACGGTCCCTCCAGATGAAGATACGCCTATTAATCAGGAGGAACAGAAAAACGGGACTCATCAGAGGGAAAAAAAAAGAAAAAAAAAACATTGCTCCATTCATTTCTTCTCCAGTTCACATGCTCTGTTGCTCATTCCCTGCTGTTGCGACGATGACTTGATGTTAGTTTAACAAATATCATCAATCGACAAGTATACAGATCTACACCATGGAGCTACTTTCGGATAGTCTGAGTTGAAATTGTGGTGTCAGTGACCGAGCAAAGGTGTTGTTGAAGAAGAGTAGTGTACATATTTCAGTGCCTCCAAGCCGTTAACACTAAATAACGATCTTCATAGGGCGTTGTTGCCCGTCTACGACCTTGCCCTGTTCTTCAGCCTGCACTTCCAGTCTCCAAAAGACGGTTCCAGATCCTGGAAATCACATATTGTGACACTCCAATGGCTTGTGCTACTTCAGCTTGAGTTTGGCCCCCTTCTAATCTACCAACAACTCTCTAAGATTCTGAATCGGTTAAATGACATCGCTGAGACATACTCATCGAAACAAAGCAGTCACTGAATGTTGATCATCCTTGTCTTCATTGTCTTTTATTCACTTGAAAGTCAAATTTCATTCATTGCCGCCGAAGCGACGTTTTTGACATTTACCTCAAAATTAGCATACTCCACAGATTGAAAATTAGAAAAATTGGCATTTGTGATTCTCTTCTTCTGTTTTTCGGCAAAAGAAATTTTGCTTATATCTTTATTTTGTATAAAACTTACAATATCCTTTAATTGTTTTGAGCAGTGTAGTAAACATGATTTCTATGCCTTATAAAAGCTTAATTTGGCTTACAAAACAATATCAACCTTTCGCCTTGAAACTTCAAGAGGTACAGTATTAGGAGCTTGAAGCCAATAAATGGTGTATCTATAACACCAGTAATTTTTTTCCAAACGTAACTTCTAGCTTTTCTACAAGATTGACATCACCATGATCAAATTCATTTATGTAACCAAGAAGGCCAAGGAGAGCTCAAAAGTTATAGAGGGGAATAAGTGCCATACAAATATTAATTCAGAGGAGGTTAGAAGTCAAACTTAATTCAGGACTGAAAACAATTTAAAAGATTTCCTCAAGAAACAAACAGATCAATAGTTTAAAAAAATTGGCACTCCTATTGTAATGAAATAAATATGTGTAGTTTTTTTGGCTACATAATATTCCATCAAATAACAAATTAACTAAACTAGGTCAACTTACAAAAGCTGGTTGGAAATTATAACACTAATGAAAAAACAATGAGCTACTAGGTCAAATTGCATTTAATTCTTTCTTATAACAATTTTTTTATAAAAACTCTATAATTTTATTTATCTAGTTGATATGAAAGTTTAAATAATTTGCTTATTTTGGAAAGTAGAACAAATGCAAAATGGAAAGTATTAAGTTTCAAAATATAAGCAAAATGTTGACGAAGAAATCTTAAAAAAAAAGAAAAGATTCTTAAATATCAAAACCAATTGGGAATCTTCTGAATTTAATACACCATTGCATGCATAGGTAAGATAACTTAAGAACAAGAAAAATTCCACCTATAAAAAGTTAACAGATGCCTTAGCTAAAGTGCAAAGCATGGGCCAAACTCAATAAAACCTGTGAAACAAAGAATGTAAGAAATATCTAGTTGTATTGTATATTCCTCATTATTTCATTTTATATTCCTCATTATTTCATAGTCTATTATACCACACAGAATTATTAATGAAAGGCTTAATTTCATTCATATAAGTTTAAATTTTCTTTATATATTTTTATCAATATGAAAACTTGAGCATATAATTAAACTAATGTTGCAAAACATCTAGAAGATCTGGATGCAATACTGTTTTACATTTAATCAAGTTTATTTAATGTGACTGAAATAACTAATAAATTCATTAATAAAAAATTAATTATATTCAAAATACCAAAATTTAGCAGACCTCTATTATTTAAATAATATATACTAGTATATTAAATATACAAGCATTACATGAAATTTAACAATTTCAATAGTTTAAAGGCTAAAGGAAAAGTAAAAACTAATTATATGTTAATTATTTACACAAATAAGACAATTTTCATTTTAATTATTTTTCAGAAGAATCCATTTATTGAGTTAATTAGCATTTAAAATATTGAATTTTATTTAAATAAGAAATAAATTTAGTGTTTCAGTAAATCTAGTTAAATTACTATTCCCATAAAACAGATAATAAAAAGTAAAATATTATTTACTGATAATAAAAAGGATATTATTAAAAAACTCATTTAAAATTTTTAAATCTTTAAAATTATAATTTGAATTTAAGCTGTCATAAAAATAAAGGTTTGCTTTTCCAAGAAATATGAGTTTATTATTAATAAATAAAACTTTAGCAAGAAATAAAAAAAATAAAAACGTATAAGATAATTGCATTTAATCTTAATACAATTCTTTGACTTTAATTATTTTCAATAAATTTGCCATTTTTCTAATAAAAATATATAAACAAAATTACAATAAATATGAATCACTTCAGCAAGTTATCAACTAGTGTATTTTTAATATATGCTTACCAATTTAAAATATGAAATAGTAATTTCAAATTGCTTAACTTACAAAAATTAAAGTGAACACAAAATGAAATGTAAAACCTAATAAATTTGCTAAGGTAATAAAATTAGGATATTTCAATAAAAAATTAACTATTTTTGTATTTTCTTTAATTTTTAATATATTAATTTATTTACACAAAATAATTTCCTAGAAAAAGATTTATTTTTATTAAAGCTGCAAGAACAAATACGATCTGCTAGATTCTCAATTACACAAATAAATTAAGCAAATGTTACTCCAATTTAAAATCGGGAGTAAGATGCGCACTATTGGAATAAAAATGATCTTGCGGAAATTCCAATTATCTGAAATTACATGCAGATCCTGATTTTTACTTTTTAAAAAACCTTAAAATAAGTCAAACTTTTTTTAGTCTTCTCCATTTACCTTTAACTCAATAGTTCAGATTTTCAAATTTTAAAGTTATCTAAATTGTTTTTCTAAGAAAAATGTTAAATAAAATCAATATCTGGTACAAGATAATTGAAAAATAGTATTTTGTAGCAAACTAGATAGATATGTTATTTTTGATCCTACGAATACAGTGGATTATTCACTTCACTACTACAACATAATATAATATACTATAGTATTCTAAAAAATATAAAATAAGTAAAAATTTCATAAAATAATAGTCATTTATATGACTAAAGTATTTTAAGATATCTAAAATGTTTGAGATTCATAATCATATCTAATAAGTTTAATAATTTGTGTAAAACTAAGTTCTATAATGAATAATTCATATATTACTTATAACAGAGAAATTATAACTATTACTGAATTCATTTTTAATGATGATTACAATTTTTTCACTATAATAAAATTCAATATATAAAAAATATTGATAAATTTGCACTTAAACAGAAATCAGATAATTTTTATGATTTTTTTTTAAATAACATGTTTGTTAACATTAAAAAATGTCATAACTTTAATGTCAACAATTTACAACATATTATTCTTATTTTTATCATAAATTCAAAATAAAATGACTAAAATCATATTAAAGGTCTGAATTTTACAAAATTCTACTAGCAGACTTCATAGTTAAGAATAAGAAACACAAAATGATGAAATGCAGAATTAAAAATATTTCACCTTTATCCCATTTTATATCTCCTTCACTTATTGATTCAGCAAACTGAGGAACTTTTATTTCCCTTATTTCATTGGCTAAAATAAAAATTATGTATTACATACAAAAATAAATATCAAAGAAGAACTCTATATCATCAAATGTTAACTTTTATTAGCCACATTACACACAGCTTGAGTTTTAATTAATAGATATTAAAAAGAAAATTTAAATTTTTGAAATCTAACAAATTTTCAACTTCACATAACAAAACACAATATATATATATATATATATATAAAAACTTGTTTTTGAATAAAACAACCGTCAATTTTCCTTTCTATATATTTTATTTACTTATTTATTGCTAATAAATATAAATATTAATAAACATGGAGAAAAAAAGTTTAAACAAGGATACATTTTAATGCCATGTGAAAAAAAACAAGTATTTATTTCAGTTAATAAATTAAAGCATGTAAAAAAGTAATAACTTGGACACATATACTGTAAGAAAATAATTTTAAATCAATAAAATTACAGTACATGGAGAACATAATGCATTTGGGTACATAGAATGACTTAAATCTTTAAATCATTATCAAAAAGGCTGATTTACCTACTACAAAAATTTAACAATAAAGAAATTCTACATCTTTTGGCAAAGCTTTTAATGTTTTTTTAAATTGCTATCAAATACAGTTCTTCTTCTTCCTTCTTCTTCTTGAGCTCTGCATTATTGCATTTTGTACCATTCTCCAAGCCCAATTTTTTCCTAGTTCCATAGTTTTGGGTCACCTACTTTGTTTATAAAGTCTGATAAGCCCTCAATGGAGTTTAGGTGTAACTCTTTAGGATATGGATTACCTAGACTAGTGAATCTTTTAAGAGCAAGAGCATCACACTCATATAGGATATGATGAGCTGATTCTACCCCTGCGTGGCATTTCCTACAAATTGGTTCCTGTTTAAAAAGTCCCATTGTATGAAGGTGTTTCCTGAAATGATAATGCCCAGTAATGAGGCCTACAATTGCTTGTGTCTTCAATCTTGGGAGTCTAAGAATTTCAGATGCAATTTTCATACTTTTTGCATATTTCTGTCCAGGAGAATCACTTATTAGAATACTCAATCACCAATTAGAATACTCAAAGAATCTGAAGGAAATCTCTGAAATATCTGACTGAAAGAAAACCACTTGGTACAAGCATGTTTGAGAATCTAATTTTTCAACACCATGAATGAGAATTTTACAATTTATCCACACCGTGCAGTAATTGTAACTTAGTTCTATCTTTTTAGCACTTTGCTCTAAATAAAATATCTAACAACATTTCATCAACTGCTATAGGAAGTGTATTTGAAACCTATTCTGTACACAAATGTACAAGGTGAAAAAAACCCATTATATGGTAATCAAATCTTCATTTTTCATTCTAAGAACTGCAGAAACTCCATTTTAAAGTCCTATTATTACAGAAGTATTATCTATACTCAGTGCAATACCTTTTCATATCAATACTTTTTATTGCAGTGTATCTAGCAGCAAATTATCAATATTCAGAGCAGTTGGATTTCTAGATAAAACAGACATTGGAAGCAATGTGTTATGTATTTAGTACTCCTGAGAAAGTAATTTCAATAGGATAAAACGGTAATTTTGAGTCACTCGAGCCCTCAATAGGAATGTTAAATGCTGTCTTCTGCAAAAAATTTACTAATTTTTATTTTCCTCAACCATTTTTTCGATTATTGCAACAGTTTTTGTTTCCCTTGAACCATACTTTTTGCAGTCTCTCATTTTGAAAACATATTTCTAAAGAGAAATCCTGCATAGTCAGCTACTGCAACTGGAAATAATTTAAAATAAAAAAAAATGAAGAACCGATAAACATTTTTGACTCATTTGAGCTTTCCCAACATTAAAATAAATCCTGGTTTTTGAAATTTTTTTCCAAATTTTTATGAAATTACCATTTTTTTTTTAAATTTAAATTATCTTTCATGTCACCTTACCCCCATGAACAATTTTAATATCTATAAACATATGGTACCAAATGCAAAATTAATATTTTTACACGATCTTCAACTCAAAGAATCTTGATAATACTGTTACACTGTTTTTGCCAACACAAATACAAAAACAACAAATTCAAAAATTAATAAGAGTTGACCAAGCTTCATGAGAGAAAACAACTAAGCTTTCAAAGTAAAGAAATGCAGATGCTAAAGATGAATTAAATTTCTTGCAAATATCTTGTGCTCGATAATCAATCATGTTTAAAAAATATGAAAGGCAACACAACTTTTTTTTCAAGAAGTAATTTCATTACTCAGATCACTGAGTAAACAGGGAGATTTGCAGGGGTTAGTGTTATTGCCAAAACATCAAAGGTGATGAACTATAGAGGCCTATATTTAATTTATTCTATTATTTCTTGTTTTATTTCTATTATTTCTTGTTTTTGAGATAGTTGAACAAGTGCAGGTAGGCCATATAAGAATACCTGTTAATTAAATATGAATAATGACATTTAAAATAAGATACTAAATTTAAGAATTCTTATTAAGATTTGATGAAAATATAGACAGTTGAAATATAACTCTGTTGGCTGTTTACATTGGGGGATTTGATGTTAATTCAAAAATAAATGAAGTGTTACTGTATGCTTGAAGTGTAGTATTTCTACACTCCAAGATTAGCAGAGAAGCAAACAGTTCTGCAATAAAGTCCTAAAATGCTGTAAAATTTAAAATCATGAAGTCAAACTTGGCAACTTAAAATAACTGAAATATTAATTAAACTATTTTATTAAATTTATTAAACTTTACTAAGCACTTATAAACAACACGAAGTGACTGGAACTGGGCAAATAAGAATATTTACAAATGAAAAACTTAAAAATGGAATATTCACTAATATGCTCAGCAATGGTCTTTTGCACAAGTTACCTGTCTCATATCAGCAAGAACAAGAATTCATTTTGGATACACCCACCTCCAGTCACACCATTCAATTTTAATAATTAGTTTATAAGCCAATGCCAACCCCTGTTAGATAAATATTTCTACTTCTCTATTATTATCTAAAAACTCTTACTTCATAAAAATAGGCAAAACATTAGTTTTACCAATGGATGAATAAAAAAATTCACATTTCTATTATGAATGGAAATGAGATAAATACAAATTTAAGTTATATTTTTAAATCGCTGAAGCCGTTAATTATTTAAGCATGAATTTAAAATTATTTCTTGTTTTGGAGATATGTGGCCTACCTGCACTTGTTCAATTAAGAATACTTGTTAATTAAATATGAATAGTGACATTTATAATAAGATACTAAATTTAAGAAATATTTAATATGGTCAACATAAATAATTTTCAGAAATGATTCATAATAAAATCACTAGAGAAAATAATTTTTGATCACTTATGAAAAAGTATTGGTTTTTTTTTTTTTATATGAAAAGTACACAGTTTGAAAAAGTTGGTTTGTCTTGCTACTCATGGTATCATGACCAATATTACAAAAAATGTTGCAAGATTAAAAGAAGTATTCAATCAACATGATGATAATAATTTTGAATATTTTCATCATATCATTAAACAGCAAGTACTGTGCTCCAAACATTTAAATATTGGACAGATTTAAAAACAGTCACTAGTACTGTAAATTAGATTTGAATATGAATATTTTAAGCTATTTGTAATAAATTCGCTTCCTTTCTGTAAGATATAAAATGCGAATACATTGATCCACCATATTATACAAAAAAATCAACAACTTTCAAGTTCTAAAAACAAGCTGTCAAACTACAGGATGAAATCATTTTCTAAGAAATAAAATAGGAATATACTGAATTATAAGATAAATAGAGAAGAAAAACAAATCTAGTTTTCTCAGTTGATATAATAAGTCCTCTTAATCAACTTAAGATCAAGATAATAATCATGCTACAATGTCATTGAACATTACTTTGAAGAAAAGAAATAAAAAGAAAACTTGTCCCACATGGAAAGTTATAAATATATATTGCTTAAATCAGGTAAATTTAAAATTTGAAAAACATGCTCACCAAATTAAATTGTTAGAAATTGAATTTTACCAATTTTAAATTTAAAACCTTTGAATTAAAATTTTGATTTTTCACTTTTCCTCTACCTATCAATATTGAAGTCTTTGATAAAAATTTACAAATGGAATTAATTTAAATCTACTGTGATTTTTTTAAGCAAAAACATATAGAAGTTCGAATTCCAGATTTTTATACATATTTACTTATAGATCAGTTTTCTAAAGAGTATAATTTGTTATTTTGTTATTATTGATTACATTCAGAAACACATATGTACATTAATCTTTTTAATAAAAGATTTAAAAAAAAAAAAAAAGAAAGAAAGAAATTCAGAAAGTTCAAAGCTAACAAATCAACATTAATGAGCAACTTAAGAAATTACATCAGCTCATTATATTCAACAGATCTTATGATTTACTGTATGAAAATTATGTAAAATATCTTAAAAAAAAATAACATGATTTTTTTTATTTTTCCTTATAGCTTTTAAATGTTTTATACTTTTTATAAAAAAAACAAAGTCCAAAATAATAGTAAGAAATATAAATCTATGTATACTATTTTATGGTCATTTCTTACAAAGTTTCAATTTAATATTATTGATATCAAAACATTGCATTTTAAGATTTAAATTTATAAAGTATTCAAATCAGATGTTTCCTTCCAGAGGATCCATTTCCTATTTTTCAAAGTGCATAGATCACATTTAAAAAGTAACTAAGAATATAACAAATATAAAGTACATACCTAAATTGGAACTTGTATGTAAGTAACATGGCTGAATAATTCGCTTAGATAACCATAACAATGAAACATTATGAAGCCTACAGTGAATATTTTACTTTTATTAGTTCAAAATAATGAAATAATATTTTTACAAATATGACATTCAACTATTAAATATAAAGCATGTAAATTAATGAAGGACACTTTACAAAAGAAAGAATAGAAATTATTCATTTTTACACACTAAAGTACCACCGTATAAGCTAGATAAATATTAAGTACAAGCTAGTTGAAATTTTTACTTTTTATGAATGAAACACAGTAATCTAACTTAAAATACATTTCTAAACAGTATTCAAAATATGACAACAAAATGCTAATTTTCACAGTAAATATATGCCATATTATAAAACTTAAAGCTTTAAGGATAGTAATGTTATATTCTAGAGGTAGAAAATTACATTCCATAAGCAAGTTTTAGAATCAAGATTTAATGCATCAAAAAATGATATTGCTATTATATATATATATATAAATAAATAAATATATATATATATATATATATATATATATATATATATATATAATAAATAATAATAGAATAATAAGAAAATTTAATTATGTAAAAATAATTACTTAGTGTGGTATAAAAAACCAACTTCTTTTTCTTACACCCATAGTTTTGAATTATCTCTTGATAAGTGAACCCAAGTAAAAGAAATAGTTATTGATATACACTAATACCAAAGTACTATCAACAAAGATTTTTATTATTTTTTGCATTTTGATATGAATCATTAATTTCTAATATTAATAATCAAATATATAATTCAACATTTGCATATATAAGCAAAAATCTTGTTTTAAATTTCACATATGCTATGCATTAAGAATAATATCCTATTCGCATATGTAAAATGTGTTAGAAACCAAATTTTTAGGTAAAAAATATATGTTTGATCTTCATTACTATCTAGTTACACAACAGAAAAGAAATTTCATAAGTATATTAATAATTAAAAGCCTATAAATATTAAATCTGAAATACCTCTAAAATATGAAAATCTTAAAATACAAATATACTGTATGATGTGGTTTAATCACAAAAGAATTCGCAATACAATTGGGAAAAAAGTAAAAGGGACCATATAAATAAATTTTTCCAGCTAATTAATCTCATATATACATATCTGTATAGACTAGGCCTGCATTGTACCTTAAGATGAACAAATCTGAATAGTCTCTCTATCAACAAGGTACCTCATAATTTTGAACCAAGTGTTTTTTGAACCAAAACCAAACCAATTGACAAAGTCACCTTACATTGGTCTAAGCTGGAACCCTCCTCTACACATTTATGCTACACTAGCAAAAGGAATTTGGACATCAGATTAATGTAAACACATCACCAACCCACAAACCAGTAATTGGGAGGGGTGATCATCCTTCCAATTAGTCACTGTTTTAAGTAATATTACATTTTGCTGATCTTATGAGAAAAAAGTGAAGCTATTAGCAGCTGGGGTTGGTTAATTACAGCAATTACAACTATATTAGAAAATCAAATATTTCTAATGACATTAAACTTCTAATGACAAAATGGGTACTTATATGATACTATTAAATGCAGACATTTAATAATATTATTAATAATTAAGGTTCATTTTATATCATTCTTTGAACTTTGATGTTAATTTTAATTATAATCTAATAATTAGTTATATTAACTTTAAGTAAAAGTAGTAGAACATTAATGACAATCTATCTAGTTACTTTTTCTGTTCTTTTGGAGTTCTAAATTAAATCAAATACAGAATCAATATCAGAATATTTATACTTATGCATTAAATGAACATAGGATAAACTAAGAATACAAACTGGAAATAAATAATAACTGATGAAATTATATTTGATCTAAAAACTTACTTGTGTTTCGATGCAACAATATTGCTGAAAGTTCGAGAACCTAAGTAAAAGAAGAAATAATATGACGAACAAATAATCTTTATTAAACAAATGAAAATTGCAACAGAAAAAATTTAATATCTAGCACAAAAACTATTGAGTTTAATTTTTAGTCAATTATAATGTTTAAGGTAACTGCATTATCAAATCATGGTCAAAATTAACAACACAATAAATATGTTTTAAGAAAATTTATCCTAATTGCAACTTAGTAAATTTATGCATCACTCACAACTGTAAAAGTGCAAATGAATTTTAATGCCAAATATTAACAATGCAATAAAAATATTGGCAAATCGTCATTTATAAATGTGAGACCTATACATTTATAGCTAATTTATGTAATCATTGGAGTTTAAATATAAAGAGTAGAATACTGTTTGTGTAAAAATGCATCCTAATATTTCTTAAGTTATTCAAAAGTATAAATAAAGATATAAAGAATCACAACCGAAATATTAAAAACGGGATGCTTTTTCTCTTTAAGAAATAAAAAAAGACATTCATAAAGATGCCAATTGCAATATTTACAAAGAAAATACCTATATCTGATAAAATATCTGACATATTTCCAGGTAATTCTACTTACAGAACCTTCAAAAAGAATCCTTATGTCCAGAACTTAAACACTTCAGCCAAATGTTTGTGGAAGGTAAAATTAATAATGCCCTAATTTGATTAGTATTCATTTAAAGAACATGTAAATTTCCTTAAAATTAATAATTTTATACACACAGATATTGGCTAAGAAAAAGACAATATGATCTATAAAAAGTTTAAGAACTTTATTTTTATCATATTTTTTGCCATTTTTTAATGGGTTTTAAGATGTGATTGGCAGATTTCTTATGAATTTTAACTAAAATTTTAAATTATCATTCTAAAATAACCATGAAAAATCTGAAATAATTAATTTTATGTGATGAAAGTTACCATATTACATAACCCCAGTAACTTTTATCATTAAAAGGCCTAGAACCTAAACACTATAGTACTCAAACATAGAAAATATTGCAAACTATAATTTTGGAAAGTAAAAGAAAAATTAAAAATAAATTAACTTTCTAATTTAAAAAAATTATTTTATTAAAAAAATTAAATAGTATCATTTTTTCAATAAAAAATTAATATCCCAAAAATGCATTCATACATTATAATATATGTAAAGATATAAAGAATCAACAATTTAAAATTCTATATATTTATACGAGGGATACTTAATAAAAAGTAACAGTTAATTCAAAGAATAATTAATATAAGCAACAGAATTTGCATGATAAAATTCTTATCATTTAAAAACAGCTATGTTTACTTATTACTGTGTTAAAAATCTGTTTAAAATCTTAGTTTTTGAAATTTATGAGTTTTACAAATTTTTAACATAAATTAGAAATTTAACTTTGGTTTGAGATAGGTACCTTAGAATGAAATGGAATAAAACTGCAGTAAATTTCAAATCCCACTTTTTTGAATTCTCATAGAAAAAATAGGCAGTATTTATTAGATACCTAATCAATAATTAAATATCAACATATAAAATTTATGAGCTACATAACATACAAGTATAATTTGGACTGAATTATATACAATAACATAAACTATACAGTATGTTACATGAATATTAATAAATTTTCCCTTTAATACATTTACTTATAACAAAAGCAAATATTTAAAGAACTTTATTATATAGATTAAAATTTTCTCTTCTACATAAATAACGAAATACTGACTTAAAAAATTTTAAATAAAAGAAAAACGCAATTTCAGTATTGAAAGATTATTTATTAAACTTAACGCAGGCTAATAAATTTTTATGAAAATGATCTCTCAAAAAACCACATTTTCAATTCTATCATTCCAAACACAAAATGTTTAAATATACGTATTAACAAACTTATAACTTTTTTGAAACCTTTAATCAGAATTTAATTTTTTATAAATAAATTAAATAAAACAGCAAAATGGAACACAATAAAATATTTTTTACAAGGAATTACTGTATTTTCCTGTATATAATCCGCGGATTATGTGTTAAAAAATCCATCAGAAAAGCTTAAAAGAAAG
The DNA here is from genome assembly GCA_026290005.1 of Latrodectus geometricus. Taxonomy (NCBI): domain Eukaryota; kingdom Metazoa; phylum Arthropoda; class Arachnida; order Araneae; family Theridiidae; genus Latrodectus; species Latrodectus geometricus. Next base: position 90,448 of record JAPDSC010035905.1, read on the forward strand.
TTTTGAAAGAAATAATGTTTATGTTTCATAAAATAAGTAACAGCTGGTAACAAGACACTTGAGTTATTTAAGCTATAATCGGCTTTGTCCAATTACGTTCAAAAACGAATTCTGTAAAGATATTACAGTTGTAAATTCACTAACGTCATTTTGTAATTTGCCTTGACGTGAGCTGTTTCGTTTTGAAAATATTCAAATTTGTATATCGTCAAAAAACTTTTAAGTAACACAGCAGATTTTAAACTATAGCAATAGCAAATTTTAAAAAAATGGCCACAAACATGTTAATGTGAAGTAAAAATGAAAGCACATGCGGTATAAAAGAAAAATGTATAAAATACGCAGTTTGTAAATAATCCAATTTTTTCATTTAAAAATTAACGAAGCAACTATATATATATATATATATTTAAATATATGTAACATCATTTTAAAAGTTATTAGAAGCTAAATATCAATAAGTTTTACAAGAATCTTCTCGAAATTACAGCTCATGATCGATCTCGTGCTTTCATCTCTAGTTTATCGCACTTTGCGATGAGGTGGATATAGACTGATATTTTTCATAATAAATACTTTTTTTCTATACAATTCATAAAATTTTTAATCATACTTTATTTTTTATAATCATACTTTAATTATACATTATTAATTTTTTACTTTATGTGACACCCATATTATCAGTAGTACATATTTTAGGCTAATTACAGGGGAAAAAAATTGCTGCGGATTATGCGACGCTTTTCTTCCTCTTTACTCGGAAAAAAGGCTGTGCAGATAATACGCCGCTGCAGATTATATACAGGAAAATACGGTAATCTCATCAAGAAATATATAGCAAAGAGCAACAATCTTATGATAACAATTTTAGAGCAAAGTTGAAACTGAAAGTACAAGTTTTTTTAAAAATATTTAAAGTTAACGATATAAGAAGACTGACATTTACTAAAGATAATATTCAAAACAATATTATTTCAATTTTTGAATTTTATAAAAGTACAAATTTTAGAAAATGATAAAAAAAAATTGTTAATTTTGGAATTTTTGATAAAATATGATTTGAATTTTTTTATTTGTTTGTGAGAAAAGCCTTCTTAGATTAGCTATTTTTTTATTATTCGTTTATAAGTTATTTAATTTTTATTACAAGCTCACCATAGGACAGTGATGGGACTGTGCTTTCTGAAATGGGGATTCCAGAGTTCAATCTAAACCACTATTGAACATATTGGAGATGATTATTGCATTTTGTTTCCTGCATGCAAGTTTATCAGGACAGATGCTTAGGATTTCTCAGTTCTTGGCCATGTAAAACACGAATATCACTTACAATCTATGAATAGACTTTCCAGAAGGTAACAAGCAATATATCTTTTAATGCATTACGACAGATTTCAGCTGTTAGATATTGTCTATTACATAAAGTCAAATTATATCAGAAACAAGGTTTTTCTAAAAGTATGAGAGATGACAGAAATATAGAGAGGACAAATAAAGAGCAATATTAATTATTTGACATTATTTAGTTCAATTTATTTTAATACAAATTCATCTTCATCTAGAAAAATATATTTTATATATAACAATTTCAAAGACGAAAACATTTTCAAATGATTTTTAAAATATAATTTATACCTTAGTAAAAACATTTCAGCCCCATAATTAAGCTTTCATATATAATGAAAACATATACAATGAAAACTCAGTTAAGTATTTATATTTAAAAAAATATTTTCAAAAGTTAATTTTATCAATAATAACATTAGTGTAACTATAATTAAAATAAATTACATAGAAAACAAATCTCTATTCAACAACATAAAGATATGTAATTTTTTAAAATAGATTTTGAAATAAAAAGACATAGTTTAATAAGAATAATTGTACATTATGTATTTACCTGTATAAAGGTATGCCAATTGAGATTTGTTCTAAAAGAAAAAATTGTTAAAATGGAATAAATTAATAACCAATGAGGAATAAATCTTATAATAACAAAGTTTGTCAAGTAAGTTATATCGTAAAAAAATATATGAAATACATAAAAGTACCAAAAATCTGCTACAAATCTTAAGAATCACAATTCTAGTTATAGAGATTATCAAAGAAAATTGTTTTATATCAAAAGAAACTATTACGTCTTAAATTATTGATAATTCATTTTGTTCAATTTTTCCTTCCAAAAATAAAATAAAATTATAAATAATTCTTCGAAGATAAAGGCGTGAGAGAAAATGTATAAATTTTCCTATCTAATAATTTATAAACAATTATTTTAATGTAAATTTAAAAGTAATAAAAATTTCAGATCTATAAAAAAATGACAACAAATTTTTAAAAAAATTGATACTTTTTATAATTACTGTTCTATTGCTTAAAATCTATAACAGATATAATAAAATCTCATTAGTCTAGAGGGGAAAGGCATCATTCTCATGACCAAGTGGTAGAAGATTTGAAACCTAACCCAAAACAAACATTGTGCTTAGATGTCCTTATATTCAGAGTGTGTAAAGAGGAAGTTAACAAATAAGGTATCAATCTCATCACATTGCCATGATTAAAAATTTAGGTTCAAAGTATTTTAGTCATAAGAAGTAAAAATAATTGGAAGTGTATTGCAATAGCTTAACCTAACAGAATTAAGTCTAAATACAAATTGAAAAAGACAACAAAACTATAACTAGAAACAAGATTATTTAATGATTCATTATTTAGAAATAGAACATATTAAATAGTTTTCCTAATCCAACTTTTTTTATCATAACTATTTAATTGATCATCACTACAAAAGATAAATCAATATTCATTGTAATAAATGACAAAAATGTCTTTTACAGATATTATATAAAAATCTTATTTATAAATAATTTAATACCAAATTTATAAATAATTTAATATCAAGTAATTATTTCTAGATCTGGTGCCAATTTTTTTATGATTAAATAATAATTAGATATTTTTGTAAAAAATCAATATAGAAGATACTCGTTGAATTTACGAGTTCTCACATTTTTATGAACAAGTGATTAGCACCTATTTTCACAACAAACACAATGTTAATTTTAATTCACATTTATTTACAAACTAAAATTTTGAAAAATCTTTTTACAAGCTTTCATTTTTAGCGAATAGTTTTCTCTATTGTTTCATTTTATTTTTTATGATCTGATAATTTTTCAATTTTTTTTATTTGACTTTCTTTTTTATATAATGCCTGAGAACTTTATTCATTCTCCAACAAAGTGATACATTCAGGCATTCCTGACATTGTGAAAACAATATTCAAAGATGCATGGATAATCAGACATTTGATAAGAAAGAACTGTGGTGCTGAATTCAACTCCTGTGTCATTCCAGTACATAAAGAGCATAGAAAGAGGTAAGAACTTTCCCCTCCTCTCCATACATGAGAACACTTAAAGGGGCAAAAACTCTTTAAAAGTTTGAGCTGTGATGTTTGGTAGTTAATTGTTTCATTTAAGCAGCAAAGGAAGATTGACCCAATTTCGTTGAGAATTTGTTGTAACAAATGTGCTTATTAGTTAAAATAAAAAACAAAATTCTTAAAATAAAAAAATAAACAAAAATATATTTAAAAAATTAGAAAAATTCATGGAATTTTGAAACACAACTTCTCGATAATTTTAAAAACTTAAAAAAGGAAAAGTAACCATTAAAAATATTGTAGAAAAACAAACTAAGCTGGTAAAACCATTGTTTCCTTGATTGGGAAAAATGAAGAGGAATAAATATTACTGTCAATGTTGATGAAGAAAAATCCAATAACATTGCTATGAAGCTGAACATGAAAAGATTTCAAAGCAAACAGATAATTGCCTCTAGAAATTTAAATCCAGACACAATTTGAGCCTTAGAAAATTGTGTGGAGAAAGTAAAGCTATGAATGAAATTTCAGAAATTGAGAATGGAAAGAAGCAGCATTGATGCAACGACTTTCTGAGTATGACCAAAGTAAAAATTTAAACAGATTTGAGATAGATTTGCTTTTTAAGATCTTACACCAAAGAACACATAGCTTTAGATATAAACATAATGGGCAAGACAAACACGAATTGGGAATAATAAACATAATGGGAGTAAAAAGCAAAGAATTGAATTACAATTTTGCTCACAGCTAACATGAATTGAACTGAACTGAAAAACTGCCTCAGCTTTTCACTGGAAATAAAATATTCAAAAACTACCATTATATCATACTAACATTAAAATTTTGATGACTGAGGGTATTTATGAAAATTGGTTGAAAGACTTAAATTGTCCATGGATCAGTGCATAACAGCTTCAAGAGCAATTATCATGGTGTGATTTTGCAAATAGTGATTTAGCCTTGAAGTTAAAGTGATAATATTAAAATGACCTTTTAGAAGCAATGCATTTATCAATTTATACTTGGAATCATGTTGAAGGAAAGACAATATTAAGAGCAATTCAATTTGAAGTCTTTATTAAAGAAAATACTGCAACTGAAGCCAAGGCAATACATGATAACGAGAGCAGATGAATCACTTGTGTATGAACTCAACAAAGAACCTCCTTACTGATTGAAAATTCCTTAGAGGAAGTTTTGAATATAGACTCACATATGATACATATAAAAGAATGAAATGATGAAAATATTGAGAATAAAGTTAATGAGAATGAAAAAGAGCTTTCAGATACTGAACAAGAAAATGATGTAGTGTAAAGACTTATAATGAAATAAGCAGCTAAATGACTTAACAAGACTGAAGTACTTTTTTTGAGGGAGAAAACACAAAATACTTTTATACATTGAAAAAAATGAAAAAATATTTTTAAAAATGTTTTTAAACAGAAAAAAAAATTACTTCTGATTTTTTATCACTAAAGTATTGCTTTTAAGTTCTCTTATTTTGCATTAAATAAGAATCTTATTTTGCATGTGTTTCTTATAAAGCATTTTTCAATAGTACTTTATTTACACAGAAAAAGTAATTTGGTAAAAAAATCATAATTAATAATAATCTAATACATTATTTTTCTACTTTACAAATTGTTTTACTTGTCCCTACGAGTTTGTAAAAACGAGCATCTATATATCAGGATACATATAACAATACCCGAGTAAAAATATTTTATTTATTTTATCAAAAAAGAGGTTCAGGATACAAAAAAATTCAAATGCTTACTTATTCCCCAAGATCTTTAAATTCGTTTTTTTTAAAAAGCTAAACAAGTAAGAAAACATGTAACAAATGTGAAAGAAAATTAAAAAATAAGGAAAAATTATCCATTACCATTAAAAAAAATTTTTTTTAACAACAAAAACTATATATTTTTATAGATAAAAAACTAAAAGCTTTAATAAAATATAAAAAAATGTTAAATATTTAAATAAATATAAGGTTTCAAATAATAGTTAGAATGTCTAACTTCTTAGTTCTTATTTTAACTTCTTACTCAAACAAATTGTATTGAAAAAGAAAATTATCCATAGAGGCATGATGTGAAGTGAGTAAGGAAATCTAGAAGCAAATATTGTATATTTATACAGATTTTAAATCTATTTAAACCATATACTTCCAATGCTACTTATACCTCAGTGGACTTAATTATATTTTATAATTTGAATTCCTATCTAAAAGTGCAAAAAGTTTCTTGTTTTATCTCATCCATTTTTATTTTTTATATCATTATCAATTTCTACATGTTTTCAGACACTTTTCTATAAATGCATTTTAATAGCTTCTATATTTAAATATTAATGGTATTCCTTTAGTCATACAGATGTGTTCATCTAGTATCAGTAATAAAATGTAATGGAACAATGCAAAATATAAAAAAATTCAAATAAAAAACATCTGTATGCAACCACTTAAATAAATAAAAATTTATCTATTTAATCTAAATTACAGGAATTTTTAAAATCATAAGGAATATTCTAAGATCATCAAAAATTGATGAATCTTTTTCTATGTATGATTGGTTTTTCTATCCATGATGTCAAGAATGACTCACTGAGATATATTTAATATTTAAAAAATTTTAAGATGACAAACTACCCAGAATTTCTAGGATGTCAGCTTTTTTAAAATTGGACTCTACAATCAATGCAACTCTGATAAGAGCATTTTGTGCCAAACTCCAAGCCCAAAATCAAGTAGCTCCATCTGTTAGGGTCTCCCACTTAGTTTATGAAATCAGAAAGGCCTTTTACAGGGAGCAGAGGTGTAATTCTTATAGCATCAAAAGTATTTAGGTAAATAGAATGTTATACTAGCAAACCCTAACCTAAGCAATTAGGAATAATTTGAATCCTTTCCATTTGTTATCTTCTACTAAAAGATAATTTTATATATGAAAAAATAGGAAATAATTATTCATTTCGCAATAAAAGACAATTTAGTTATTTACAAGATAGCAAATAATCATTTTAAAATTATATTATTAAAATCCATAATCTTTAAAATAATATAAATTTTACATTAATAATCCATGATTTTGAAAGTGTTAAACTTTTAATAATCTAGGAACCTTTAACTTGAATTTGTACATAGATTTGCTGCAAAATAATTTGTCAGAAAAATCTGAATTCTAATTAATTTTCTAATATAATGTTTCGATGTTATTTTAAATACTTATTTAAAAAAATCATTTTACTTTTTAATGGCTCTTAAGAGATATATAATCAGTTTTCAACTTAATATATTTATTAGACTTATCTTAATGATATATTACTTAGGTCACAAACTGGAAAAACATTACCTTTTGATAAGAAAATAGCTAATTTCCCTTGAAAAATTTAAGAATACACAATGAATAATGCTATGGAGTTAAGTAATATTATTCAGTAGTAAGGGTGGATTTATAAATTACTTCAAAATTATATTTTTGTTGCACAAATGACACATGAAATTTAGTACCATAAGGAAATATAAAGGAAGGATTTGATTACTGATTAAACCAATAATAATTTTTTAATTAGTAAAAATATTTTTCGAAGACTATTATATGGATATATATAATTCTCTGGTACCAAGTTAGAAACCCAAAATTTGCTAAATGAAATTAATATAAAATTAAAACTTTATATAGTTAGTAAGTCATACTCATTAGTATATTTACTGAAAATACTATGCACAAAAAATAATATAAAGTTTGGTAAACATAGCTCAGAAATTAATAACAAATGATTCGTCATAAAGAAATTAATTTAAGAAGGCATTTGCATCTACCGCTTTCGATTCTAAGACGCTTCTATTAAAAATTATATGAAAATAAATAATATTAAATAAGGCAACTAGTTTAATAAAATAACATTTCAGTCATTATCAACTGTAATAGTAAGTTTTCTGTGTTAAGAATTTAGAAGATTTAATATAATTTATTACGTTAACATTAAATCCATTTACCTTTGAAATAAATCTCGATAAGTGAGAGAATTTAATAATTTTTATATTTTTACTTAAAATTCGGGTCGAGCAAAGACATATTCCAGCCATGTTTACGTATTATTGTTGCCGGTTACAATACTGTAATTGTTAACCTTCAGCGCACATTTGAGGTCGTACACATTTTCTGAAAA
>JAPDSC010035905.1:103014-144219 GCA_026290005.1 Latrodectus geometricus
AAATATCTTAACTACGTCAAAAAATGCGATCACTAAGTTTAATCGATAGTATGTAATAAAAATTTATATTAATTTATAGTTTTATTGTATTTAAAAATTTATGTATGTATTATTAAATTTTGATGTTTTAAATGAAATAAAAAATATTTTAAAAATTTACTTGATTGTTTGTTTACATTTTATTAAACGATTTATGACTTTTTATGCAAAAAATTACATATATTTTTTACAAAAATGTTAATTTTTAGAATATTATAGTCAAAAGCTATAATAGAATTTTTTTTATTTAGTGGAACTGAATTCCTGATATTTTAAAAATATATATTAACTTTAATTTCATTTAAATAGTTTGAGAGTAATAAATTCTTTTTCTATCTTTTATAGAGGTACTAAAGAAGGAAAATATAATTCAGTAAAACTAATGATTTATTCAGTACGTTTTAATACAAATAAGTTGAGTAAATATTTATTAAAATTCTTGAAAATAGTGAGTAGTTTCTAAAGTAATTATATTATCAATGAAAAATTACTTTATCTTTTAAAGACGAATCAAGTTACAGAAGAAATTAAATATATATACATAAAAATATGTTAATTAATGAACTTACTGCAGAGATTACGAAAGAGACAGTTCGAAATATGATTTTCCATTATAATCTACACTTAAAATAATGAGAAACTGAGAGCACAAAATTGTAAACAAGGATTCAGCATAATATATAAAGTCCCATTCGTGAAAGATGTTATTTCTAAGTCATTCTTATTTTAGATACTTTCGTCGGCGTATTGACGAAAAGTAAAGGAGATGTGCCTTTAAAAAGTTTTGTCGGTAAAAGGTCGCCTCGTTTGCGGTGTGTGCCTTCATCTTTATGCAGTTTGGTTAATAGAAAGGATGCTCTAACTTTCATTTCTCCTTATGGTTAACAAAAAATGATAGCCACAGACTATGCTTAAACGACTTAAATCGCGTTACAAGGAGATTAAAGTAACATAAATACATATGTACAAAAGCATGTTGTTCATCTGCAATAATATAAAATCATTACAAATATGATTCCCATTTTTGAATTTCAGAATAAAATATGAGTATACATATCCTAACTTATCTATATGCTAAGAATTTACAGATACTTAAGCTCATAATAATGACAGCAAATTTATAAAATAAAATATGTAAAATGGTGTCTATATTACATATTCAGAAAACCAAATGTTTCGGGAAATGTAACTATCAGGTCACATCTAGTATTTTGAAACGATCTTGAAACATCCTGAATTTTAGAAACATTTGAATCTATTTGAGATTGTTAATTCGACCTTATCCTTTCAATCTGTGATTTCGTATACCATTTTTAAATCGATCGATGGAAATAGTGCATTATTTACCATTCAATTTCAAAACAAAATTTTTATTTGTACGAAATATAACAAAATGTGGCCCAGTGTGAGAATATGTGAATGAATGCAAGTTCTTAGTGAAGAAATCGTGTTTTCAATTGACCGTGAATTGCAGTAGGCTAGTTAGGTTTAATTCTCTCATGCGCAGATTTAAATTCGACATATAGATTGGAGTGCTTAAATTTAACATAATGCAATGAACAAAATTATATTCGATTTAATTTAATTTTAATACTGTTTGGTTGTGGCTTTTTAAAGGTGATTTGAGTTAACTGTATTCTTTCGATGATATGGCGAGAGAAAGATTTGTATTAAATTACAAGCTATTATATTAAGTTCGTAAAATAAAATCTGATTCGAAAATCCTGCCATAATTTATAATGATAATAAGAAACTCAAATCTTGAAATTCATCCGTGTACTAATGCACAAGGAACTGTTCTGCATCATGTCTTCTGTTGGAATGATTTCAGGCCATCTTGTAAATCTGTCCATGACAGTCAAATAATGTTGACCTTTAGAGGTAAAAAAATCCTGTAAAATCAGTACGTGTGAGTGTGTATCGGCATACTTCCTGGTACCAAAACCATAATTGGGCTCTTCCAGTTAAGATGGAATAAACTGGGGGGACTCTTAATAATTATGATACAGGGTTCAAACAGAAGATTCCCCAATACTTGACTTATCATCCCTAGAAGTATAATTTCATTTGGAGAATATCACAACCGCGAGATATTTAGTATGTCCAAACATCTCTTAGAGAACATGGTGGATCTTCAGCAAACTTGAGATTCAAACTCACCACCCTTCAATAGTGAGATCGATGCCCTAATCAACTAGGGCACTGATGAGCAATACGTATGAATGTGGAACGAGAATTAGACGTGGCCAATGGACGATTTAATGTATTGGGCTATTTTATCTTTTTGGAATTTAACACAGTTGAGAAACCACGTCTTTAATGTTTTCGCATGGCTTGCCAAAGAAAACGTTTCGTGATTAGGTCAATGGATGCTGCAATACTTAAGAAAAAAATGTTAATCACAAATACATTTCTGCGCATATTTTTTTGAAGGAATGGTAACTTGTGTCATTTGGCACACTCACAATAAAGGTTAATTATTTCATAAAGTAAATTTTATTTAATTTTAAGGAAGAATTGTTATCAGCTAAAAGTTTAATTCCTCATCTTTCGTTTGAGCTGTGATAAAATTTTTAAAATCGAAGAATATATTTTGCCTACCTCAATTTGAGAAAGAATATTAGCTGCAGTTTTGTTAGATTGTAAATATATGACAAAAGATATAAAATCAATATGTAAATATTTTACAAAATATTATATATAGTTTATATAAGAATATATATGTAATAGAGCAGTTTCTTTGTGATTTGCTTAATTTTACTAAATACAATATATATATATAATTTTAAAGTGAATTCCTACTTAAGTTAGCAAAGAAAAATTCTATTTTAGTTTCTTTTTAATAAATTTCTTACTGTCCGTTTGTGACACAAGGATCGATACCGTTATTTCAGTTTGTTTGTTTAGTTTAATGCTTCGACGAGAAACGATCCGAAAACGGGAAGATTCTACGCCGATACGCTACCATACAGCTTTTCCATCGCAAGACGAATTTTTCATTTGACTGTATTGCAGAAAGTCTTTTATAAATACTTGTCATTCAATTTTTTTGTGTTTAAAAACTTTTTTTTTCTCTCACACATATACACTTTCCATCTTTCTCACTAATTTATTTCAAAACCACAAAGTTGAATTTTCAAATGAAATAATAAACTTATTTACAAGATAATAAAAATAAATAATTTTAAGAAATGTAAAGATAGAAATAGTAACTTAGTTGATGGCAACAAATGCACAACATCACAGAATAGTGTATTTCTTGCCCATATGAAACTAAAATTAATTAAATTTAATTGAATTAATATTTGAAAAAAAAAACTTTGTTAATATCAAGTGTTATTCACTGCAACTTTCAAAAAAGTTTTTGAAATTGAGTGGATGAATAAATTGAGAGTATAAATAAAAAAGTATTTTATTAGCAACTGAATATTTGAATAAGATATATATATAGAAAGAGAAAGTGAACAAATAGAAAGAGAGAGAATTGAAAAAACGCTCCCAGTTATAGACATATTTATGAGTAACCGATCAGCTACGGAAGCATTTACCTTCAAACTTAATTCTGCATTTCAAATACAATATCTTAAGAGCGTTGCCTTAGCAATAGCTTGATTTGAATTTTCAAAATAGCTTCTTCGTTCCATATTAACTGCTCTTTATTGGCTGAACTGGAATAGGTGTTTTTGTCTGTTTAAAAGGCCTACAAGGAATTTTACTATACTAGAAACTTTTCAATTACATCTAGAAGAATATCAGCTTTTTTGAAAGAATACCTACAACAGCAAAAAAATAAATAAATAAATAAAATTTTTAATATTAATATAATTGCGGTAACGCATTCAGTTAGAAAATTCTAAAATATATTTTACTCGATACGGGAAAAGTTTGGTACCACTGCTAGATATTTTAAATTCTAAAATTTAATAGTGCATTTTTCAAATTGACTTTTTATATTAATACAGGGTCCATTCATTCAATTTTAATAATGGGTATAGATCAGGAGTAGGTATTAAGGGGACCGTTAATGCTAAATTGTATGATCCACATACCTAAAATTATACTTGCTAAACCCCGATCGTTCTGGAAGGTGACTACGAGACAAATATGAAATGAAAAGAAGTTCGTCGTGCCCACCCTTGTTCTAGATGAATGACATTCACCTTCAGAATTAGTGGCTTTAGGTCATCAACAGACGTAAACAAATGGTACATCTCTCGATACCTCGTAAATCAACGTGGGGAGGACACAATGCAAAGATGGAATTGCATAATATAACTTTCAAAAAGACTAAATGGAGTGCAGATAGCGGTCTTGCGTTTTACATTAATGTGAAGTAAAATCAATAATACAAGAATTAAAGTATTAGGTTGGGGAAAAAGAAATCCATTATTTTCACGTGAACTTTATGTAACTTCTTTTGGATTCGCTTTGTAAAAAGGTTTAAAACAGTTTTTATCTAGATTTTTAGGTCTTGGGCGTTACTACTGCTGACTTGCGGTCAACTTCGACCATTTTTGATATTTTACAGACATTTTCGACGATGCTGTATCCACAGGCGAGGTGCATCTCTAACATCAAAAATAGCCGAACGGAATCGACGAAACAAAAATTGTACGTAACTGTTTGTTACAGTCTTATATAGGACGATAAACACCTTTCACAATTTTAGCCACCTGGCAATCTTCTTCGCCGTTACAAGAGAAAACGAAAATGTATCGAATTTTCTGTCTGTTGTCTTCCATTTGTAAAACCTTGTACTCGTAACTGAATTAATCAAACAAAAAACCGCAAGAGGATATTTTAGTGTCAAATGTCAGCTTTCCAATGAGCATAAATCTGAAATTGTTTGTGTATATACCTGACGAGATATCGATCACTACAGACGTCTACCGAAAAAAATAATGGATAACTTTTTCCCCAACCTAATATGTTCCTTTATAGTTTGGGCATGAAAATCACTAATCAGTCTCTAATCAACAGTACCTTTATTAGGTACCAAGGGAGAAGCACAAGGCTTTTAGACGGTCTCATATGTCCAAGTTAAATCAAGGGTTGAAATTCAGTTTTTGCACTTTTTAGACGATCAGGTATTAAGTGTCAATAGGTTTAGCTGCAACAGGTGAGCCTTTAACTAAGTGCGGCGAAGAGCTATCGCGATTCGCTTGTTATGCACCAAAATTGTGGAGAAGCGCAATAGCGCTTCTCTTGTTTTGTTAATTAAATTACTACGCATTTCAGTCCGCACTTTTAGCATATATAGAAGAAAACTCTTCAGCACTCAAACGGTTAATATTAATGTAATGGACAGTATTATATTTTATGGGTATATCAGGATCTGGTAATATCGGGATATTTTGGCAATATTTTACCATATATATTATTTACAAAGAGACTTTACAGAAAATATTTCACATTAAATATTTAACCATATACTTTTAAATTCGCACGTTATATTACCTACGAAATGCTTATTCCTTAAAACTGGTGATAAATTTAAACGATCTAAGAAAACCAGCACCTAATATTACACTATATCACAAATATAAAATGAATTAGTGAAATTCCTTCATAAACCAAAATTAAGTTATTGATTTTCCATATACACTAATAGAAATGCGTTTAGCAGCACGAAACTTTTGAAGAATGCAAATGTTCATATTTACAGAAACAACAATTATTGAAACATTCATTCACATAATTTGCGAGAAAACATATCTGTATATTTGTCCATAAAAAACAGGTGACGAGAAGTGTCGGTTTCAGAAGATAAGCTGGTTCACGTTACTTCTCGTTAATAGGGTTTCCTTAGAACGAGGATACCAACTCAGGTATGAAACACTTTTGCAAAAATAAATTCGAACAGTAGTATACCTTTTCAACATAGAATTACACTGCTCAAAAGAATTAAAGGAATCGTAAGTTTTATATAAAACTAGCTGAACCCTTTCACGCGTTGCTGTGAATGAACAAAAAGGCAGTTTTGATACCTCAAACATAATTTATTAATGATCAAATGTATACAATACATCAAAACTAAAATTAACAGTAAAATTATCCCCACATATGTGTCATTTGAAAATAACATATGTACAAAACATAGATATACATAGTTTACAACAGAATAAATATGCTTCTTCACTTGTGATAGTAAACAATTTTGAAAACGAATTTCATTTGAGAAATAATTTTGTAATTATTAAATATCAATATGAAATGAATGATCTCTGATGACGGATGGAACTTTATTTTAATAGTGCTTGTGAATATATAACATTTTTTGGTTTTCCTATCTGGTGCAAGAACAAATAAATTTGATGGTTTTCCAACTCGTGAACACCCAACGTACAGCTGCCCATGTGAAAAGCATGAACTTATCAAAATTTTCCACATACGTACAATGATTGTCTCTGTGCTTTGTTAATGGTCATTGCAAAGTCTAGTCGTACAGGAAAACATAGACGTTTGAGTTTAAATGGAGTATCCATTGGTATCATGGGAATGCGTGGTAATTATACATGTTCCCCTTGATGTTTTCCATTTAAAATGGTTGCCTCAATTGTGTTATTCATTATATTTTCAATGATAGCCTAGTCCCATTGCATAGCGTGGTGGATTTATATTTTGTTAAAGAGTGATTGGGGATTCAACTTTCAAAGATAAAATACACGGTAGCATTCCTGGTAAATCCAATGAATTTAAAAGTTCTATTGGATAATTAACTGATTCATCGTGATTACAAGAGTATCTATGGATTTATATGTTGTTTTTACATCAGGAATTTCATTTTAAATTGTGTAGTTTATTAAATTCATATCAATGTTTTTGTGGCTGCCAATATAGCACACATACTAACCCATTAATTATTTTTACAATTTTGCAATACATTTGGAAATACTTTGGCAATCAATTAATCAGTGTATTTTACAATGTAAGAAAATTTTTCTGGTAATCTAATACAATGGGTTTATTTGCCCATTTCCATTTTACCAGTCTTAATATATATTTTACAATTCCCAATAACAGTTTTACAAATCGTTCAGAGGATTCATCTTGTTGTAATTGAACATACATATTGGTCTTTAAAGATATTTTATCCACATACTGCCATAACACCGATGATATGAGACATGCATTCAATTCATTCAATTCACTTTTTCAAAAATCACCAGCTAGCAAAATGAATGCACCCCCACAGAACTGTTCATTTCCTCTCAAATCTTTTAATGTGCGATTGAGTGCTTCCTATGATTTCTTGTGTGTCATGGTGCATTCTTCCCTTATTATAAGCTGACATGATCTTAGTATTCTTCCTGTCCTTGAATATTTGTTAATATTACATGTTAGAGTTTCTTTTACCAAGATATTTAAATGGAAATTTCTATTCCGAATGTGCTGTTCGACCACCGTCCAAACGAGTTGCTGCAATACCAGATGATGCAAAAGCAAGCGCAATATTATTTTGTGATCTTATAGTTACCAGTGCCTCCAGCTGCATCTAAGAAACAAACTACAACTCTTGTTAGATATCGCATTTATAATTGTGTCATATGCTGTTCTTGTTATACAGGGTGGCGCAGAGAAACGGGAAATTTTGAAGTTGCCGTTGGTACACCTGTAAGTCTCGTAGGAGTGGGAGGCAGGTGTCATGACGTCAAGTAGTAACGGACATTCAGTTGAGATGGATCAGTGGAGCGGAGCGGAGCGTGCAGTCGCCGTGAAAGCGTACTACGAAAATGGCAACAGTGCAACAGTTGCACAACGATAGTTCCGGCGCCATTATGATATTCCTCCCCGCGGCCGAGTTCCTTCTTCACATGCAATATTAACATGGGTTCGGAATTTTGAAGAGACTGGTTCGGCCTTAAAGAAGAAACCTCCTGGGCGTGTAGTGAGTGTTCGAACCCCAGAAAACGTTGATGCAGTGCGAGTCGCAGTGGAAAGGAGTCCGAGTCGATCTGTATGAAAACTTGCCTCATCATTACAATTTAATCGTCGGAGCGTGCAAAGAATATTGCACAGCCTGCACTTTCATCCTTACAAGCTTCAGATTGTTCAAGCTCTAAAACCCAATGACGGTGAGTTACGCTTAGCTTTTTGTCAACAGCTACTGACTAAAATCAATGACGACGCAAACTTCCTTGAAAATCTTTGGATGTCTGATGAGACCCACTTCCATTTAAATGGACATGTCAACAAGCAGAATATGCGTTACTGGGCTCAACAAAATCCCGCGGAACTTCACCAACGTCCGTTACACAGCCCCAAAGTTACTGTATGGTGTGCAGTGTCTGGTCGTGGGGTGATTGGACCGTACGTTTTCGAGGATGAAAATGGTTCCACTGTAACGGTCACATCTCAACGTTACGTTCATATGCTGGAGACATTTTTTGCTCCACGGCTTCATGCTTTTCCAGATATTGAAATTTAGCAAACCTGGTTTCAACAGGATGGAGCCACCTCACACACTGCCAATCTGTCAATGGCTGCAATGAGACGTTTGTTTGGGGAGCGCATAATTTCAAGGAAATCTAACGTTACTTGGCCTCCTCGGTCTCCAGACCTCTCAGTATGCGATTTCTTTCTATGGGGACATCTAAAGAGCGTTGTGTACCAGACTAGGCCAAGAAATCTTATTGACCTCAAGACTCAGATCGAAGAACACATCGCCAACATCCCGGAGTACACATTGCGTCGCACAATGCTTAGTCTTCAAAATCGATTGAACGAATGTGTTAGGCGCAATGGACAACACTTAACAGATGTGATTTTTAAAAAGTGATATTTAAAATGTATTTTTCCACTCTTGACTAACACATTTTCAACAAAATGTTTTGTAGAATATTCGTTGGTTTATTATGGTTATTTCAAAATTTCCCGTTTCTCTGCGCCACTGGCAGATTAATTCGAACTAATGATTGTAATTCATTTACATCGAAGTATGTTTTTCGTTGTATATGACGATCGAAAATGTCATTACCAAATATATTTGGAGCAATTATTCTCAATTCTGCCGGTGATTTGTTGGCTGTTGTCAAACATATATCCTCAATTATAATCAACGCTTCATTGTATAAATGTGATGTAAATTGAATGTTGGGATTAGCATTTATTTTACGCATGCGTAAAATGTCTTCACTCATATAGTCTTTATATTCTTCCCAAATATCCTTTGGATTAGCTGAAAAACATGTAGTTAGTATGATGGAAAATAATGTACATATCTGATGTGGTTGAGCTATATTAAAAACATCCGCGGGTGAAATATTCAAATGAGGATCGTTTTCTAAGAGACTTTATTTCTGGCAAGCCTCACGAAAGGTAGCACACACGTGGCCATTGACTGTTGGTCCACGAACATTGATTAATGATAACGAACCTGCATCATCATTTTACCATCCACATTTGAGCTGCCTGCAAATGTGGATGGTAAAATGACAATTTTTCCCAATTCACTGAGAGTTGGGTTGGGTTTTGTGGCGCAAGGTCCAAAAAGGACAAGCTGCGCCAATTCACTGAGAATGCTATCATTTACAACTGCATCACGTAAATGGATATACACTTCATAACGCAATTTGACTTGATTTAGTTGTATGCAAAGGAGTCCTTTCTATTTTTGAACATATGTCAACAACATATTGACGAAATAATTATCTACATTTCAATACATGACTATCAGCATTTTCACAAATTATCGTTTGATATGCATGATAATTCATAGCATTGACCTTTTTGTTAATCTCCACGTTAGTTATAGGATTTCTCATTTTATTATTAAATTGATATCCATCCTCTCCTTACCAAACAGAATTTGATATTGCAATGTATCATATGAACAATGCGCTTCTGATACTTGCTGGACATCACCAGTTCTATCTCGAGAATTAAATTCATCACCAAGTATGACAATTACTACTTCATCGATTGTTGGTGCTTTGACTAGTCTTCAATGTTTACAAATAGGTGCTTTATCTGCCTTTATTATTACTTTGTAATCGTCAGATGACATTTGTTCAAAGGAGATTTTAAATTTAATTAATTCATTATGCTGTTCAAAGAAATTTTGTAATTCAGTGACGATCTCTCATTTAGTACTCATATTCAGTTGACACCGTCTGTTGATTTGTTTGTCAGTATTTATCATAAAATGTATCTGAAAATATTTGTGATCAACATTTGGCAAGGATAGTGGTGATCTTGTATGGTGATAAATTTGCCCTTGTACTTCAAATGTTGGCATATAATTTGCACTAACGATATTCGTTGCTCTGAACGATGTCAGTTTTCCAAATGGCAGAATTCAAAAAATTTTTATTCAAACAATAATTGAAAAAATATAAATAGAACGATTCAATATATTTGACTTACCTTATGATTTATATTTTTATTGCAACTGTTATTATGGGTATGTTATTTCTTGCAGTTTAATTTGTTTTATAAAAGTAAATTCTATCAATAAATTTCATGGATAAAAATTTAATTTTTCAATTTATTCATGGTTACACTTTTAACAAATATTACCAATTAAACGTTATTTTGATATTTTTGGGATATTTGTTCGGGGACCCCAACTCTGATTTAAAAAAAAAAATTCCAAAAGCCATCCTAGGGATATACCTAATGATTTCCCAAATTTTCACGGCTATTGGATGTATAGTTTTTGAATCTATCGAGTACAGATAGACACACATTCGTTTTTATATAGATAGATAAAGATATAAGCGAACTTTTTTTTTGCCGAAAAATTGAAGAGAATCACAAATGCAAATTTTTCTGATTTTCAGTCAGTGGAGTATGCTAATTTTGAGGTCGACGTCAAAAACGTCACTTCGGCGGCAATGAATGAAATTTGACTTTCAACTGAATAAAAGACAATGAAGACAAGGATGATCGGTCTTCATTGACCGCTTTGTTTCGATGAGTATGTCTCAGCGAAGTCATTTAACCGATTCGGAAGCTTAGAGAGTTGTTGGTAGATTAGAAGGGGTCAAACTGAAGCCGAAGTAGCGCAAGCCATTGGAATGTCACAATATGTGATTTCCAGGATCTGGAACCGATTTTTGGAGACTGAAAGTGCAGGCTGAAGAACAGGGGAAGGTCGTAGACGGGCAACAACGCCCTATGAAGATCGTTATTTAGTGTTAACGGCTCGGAGACACCGAAATATGTACGCTACTCTTTTTCAACAACACCTTCGCTCGGTTACTGACACCACGATTTCAACTCAGACTGTCCGAGAGCAGCTCCATGGTGTAGATCTGTATGCTCGCCGACCGATGATATTTGTTAAACTAACATCAAGTCATCGTCGCGACAGCAGGGTGTGGGCAACAGAGCATGTGAACTGGAGGAGAAATGAATGGAGCAATGTTTTTTTTTTTTTTCTGACGAGTTCCGTTTTTCTGTTCCTCCTGATAATAGGCGTATTTTCATCTGGAGGGACCGTGGCAGTAGGAATAACCCTGCGTTCGTGCACGAAAGTGTCAGATTTGGCAGTGGGGGGAGTGGTGGTGTATGGTGGCATCTCTATTGCTGGGCGCACAGACCTCTATATAATTCAAGATCGACCTCTGACTGGTCGCCGATATACGGATGAGATCCTCACACCTATTGTAGTCCCTTACTCTGCAGCAATCGGAGGTAACTTCATTTTAAGGGACCATAACTGCAGGCCACATCGTGCTAACCTGGTGGAGGATTTCCTTTTCGAGGAAGGAATCGTACGAATGGAATGGCCAGCGTATTTTCCAGACATGAATCCAATAGAGCTCGTTTGGGATGCTCTAGGAAGACGAGTTGCTGACCACCAACCACCCCCACAAACTCTCCAAGAACTAGAAAAAGCTCTTCTGGAAGAGTAGGACAGAATACACAAACTCGTGATTAATAGACTCATTGACTCCATGCCTCAAAGGTGTTCAACATTGCTGGCCGTCCATGGAAACCATACCCCCTACTGAAAATGATTTCATTTGAAGAAAACACCTTTTCTTATTCTTTTCTCATATGCACAAATAATATATTTTCCTTTTGTACACAAATGCGCAATAAAATGCATTTTTTCTACCAAACATGTGTAATTTATTCTCGTATAACCTACTACGTCTGTCGACCATGTATCAATCAGCTAAGAAGTTTCCCAGCCACAAGATCTACCTAAAACCGCAATATCTTTTAATTGTTTTGAGCAGTGTACTTCATCTAGAAATTTAAGTTTGGCATCTTTAAACTCTGATATTAATATTTTCATCGTTAAACACAGCATCTATAGAAACAACTTTTAAACAGATTAATGCTTTTTTTTTTTTTTTTTTTTTTTTTTTTGTAAGTTCTGGTAATTTGGAAAATGCATAAAGTATTCTGAAATAGTCATAAATATTATTTCAGAAGAAAATAATAATTCATTTGGCTGTTTTAATATTTACTGTCGACATTTTAAGTTGTCTTTGCATTTTTTTGATAAAATGTAATAATTTCATCATACATATCTGATTGAGTTAAGAATTTCGTCCCTTTCCCATTGGTAGTTCCAAAAAGAAAAACAAATTATTTAATAAATATTAGATTAATATAAAGAATCATCTTTATCGAATTTTATCTTTAGATTATCCATAAACTACATTTCTCTCGCTAAAATAATGATTTTTAGTAAAAAGATCATTACATCATTTCTTGTCAAAATTAGCTCCATGCAAGTGAAGATTCAAATGAGAGAATATCAAATTTAAGACAACATACATAGACAAAATTTATTTTTGACAAAAATTTTTTGTTATTTTCAAGATTTAAAATTTAAGTCATTTCTTTCCCCAGATAAGATTGAAACAAAAATAATTTTTCAACAAATGAACATTACTATTCAGTTATAACTTGATTGAAGTTAATAAAAATAAACAGCTTTCCTAAATTCTAAGCTATCACTGACAATTTTTCCTGGTAAATAAATAGGTCATTTAGTATATATCAATAATTAATTGTAAATTACTACAAGTATTTATACTCCAGATAGAGTTAAACTCAAATAAACCAAAAGCTGTCATTTTCCCCTAAATAATGGATGAAATGACAAAACTTATATTTCTAATGAGAATTTTCCTTATTTTTGGCATTTTATTTCCATTTTGTTATGAAATGAGAAAGACAAAGGAAAAGTTGAATTTCAATTTTAATTCCAAACATTATCGAAAACAAATTTTTTTCTAGAAAAGATATCCCATCTTTTTTTAAAACCAACATTGAAGAGCAGGTTTGGCCTTTTGATATCAAGACTAAAGAGCCAAACTCAGTTAATTTTTCAATCAATTCAAATTGAATATTTTTGATATAAAATATGCATATAAATTTCATAAGTTCCATTTTCTTAAATAACTATTAAAATTTAATAAGAATTTATTTAAAGAAATTTAATAAATAATTAAAAGAAAATTTAATAAACTCAAGATAAGCTGCTTGCCTAAAACACTGATGTAGAAAGTCATGACACAAAGTTATCAGCAAAATAAATAGTTTCACTGTATCTTTTAGTTTAACAGTTCATAATTTTGATATTTAACTTGTATATATGTGGTTTTTAATGAGCAACTTCACATCACGATTTTTGTGGTAATTTGAAATCCACTAAAAACTAAGTCCAATTTCTAATGAAATGAGCCCTCATGTGCAAAGTGATCAAAGATTGACAATCAAATAAAACTAAATAGTTCCAATTATATTTATCTTATCTCTTTAATATTAAAAACATTATTCACAAATGAACTGGAAATAATAATAAATACCATCTTTAACCCATTTGAATGATTACCTGATTAATATTCATGTCTAGATAACTTTTTTTAATATATTAAGTAAATATCAATGATCTCCTTTTTTGAGCATTATAAAATAATAATTTTAAAGGGGTTACTTTGACATGAAATTTAAATTTGCTTTTACAAAGTTTATAAAAATTGATTAATGCAATTTCACTTGAAAACAATATTTGGTGTAGTTATGAAAAAACTGAGCAATTTGTTCTCAATAATCTTAAAACAAAAGCCATAATAAATACATATTTAAATACCATGTTTAAAAATTATAATTGTGTAAAAGAAGTTTTCCTATTTTAAAGATGTAAATCCTATTTCACATAATATGTTTTCTCATATTAAAATTTAAACAAAAATGTTTAACAGAGGTAGAATATTTTTTCACAAAAAATAGGATTTTTTTTAAAAACACCTTTATTTTAAATACATATAACATATATAGATGAAGTAATCAATGAAGTCCCATATACAATACAAAAGAATGCTATGGTTGCTTGGTTTTTGATATCATTGTCCTAAAAAAGGAATAAATAACATTCAAACCACCAAATAATAAATACAAAAAGTTAAAATTCAAGATTAAGCTATATACAAAATTGCAAGTTTGAGAGATGTAAATGTTTTCTTCATAAATGTCATTGATAAATATAGTACATAAAAATATATAGTAAATTATCAGTAATACAAAAAAAATATCGCAATAATATTTCTATTCTTTTAATATTTAAGCTTACATTTAGAAAACTATTTACATTTTAAAAATATTGGCATGCATTTATTAGCATTTTATTCACAAAAATAAAATTATGAAATGAAATTTCTTCAATCTTTTGCATTATCTGAAAAAAAAGTGTCTATACCCAATGATTACTAAATTCTTTGAATAAAACAGTTTTCTGTCATACAAGCAAAATAATTTTACTCAGGGCCTTACATATATAAGTTAAAGATTTTTAATTCTTTGCAATAAAAAAACTCATGCAAATTTTCCTTCTATAAATGTTCATATTATATTTTTAATGTTCAAAATACTTACAAAACAATTAAAATATCATAATGGAAGTATTTATTTATTTTGTCTGAATCTACAAGATTTAAAGATTTAAATAAATAGAAATATTGTTGGAATCCCATTTGTATATAATATAAAAATATTTATGTTAAATAAATGGAATAATTATGCTGTATCTAATAAATGAAAATATTTGAATTAGTGTAATTATTAAATTTATCACTATTTTCTCTACGTATAAAAAATCATTTTATATCCTATTGTAGGAATATTTTTTTGCAATTGCAAAAAATATTCCTACAATAGGATATAAATTTATAATATTCCTACAATAGGATATACTTGTGAATAAAATTTGAAGAAAAACAAATAAAAAAAGAATCGGATACTGGGTGCGCAGCACTCAAAAATGAAATATTAGGAAGGAAAGTGAATTTTTAAAGCATCAGAAAATTTTGAAATACTTAAGTAAATTAAATTTTTGAATTTAAAAGAAGCAATTACTTGTCCTAAAAACCTTAGTTTTCAAAAGTTACATAAACTATAAAAAAATTAATGAGTTACACAAAATATGCTAAGCAAAAAAATTTTCTGTTTTCTCCGCTTTATGTTTGTAGAAATATATTTTAAGGTTAAAAGAAATTAATAACGAGATTTTATATTTACAATTCAATTAACATTAAAAACATAATTTATAACGAATATTTAATATAATACATTCCCCCAATTATATGAAGTTCTAAATGCCAAAAAATATATTTAAAACTGATTTTTTGAAAAAGAAAATATTGAACAATAATTATTCACTGTTTTTGTAAACAGTGAATAATTTAACTATTCCACAAATAATTATTGTGCTTACATTAATTGTTTCAAAAGCACATTTGTATGGATTTATTCCCTTTTCTTGTTCTATATGATTTTATCTGCTATAGCACTGCTACTAATTTCACATATGATCAGGAGTTTAGTGTGATTACCTGTTACTATGATAATCACTATGACTGACTTTCTAAGAATCAATGCATATTTTTCACAAATAAGTTTAAGCCAAAACAAATGAGATTTGAACTGAACATTGTTAATTTTTCACTTAATTTGAAATTTCTGTTCTTCTTTTTCACTTAATTTAAAAATTCAGATTGTAAATTCTGAGTATGTTAAATTTTTTTGCTAAGAGCATCACATTCAATTCAATTCTATAAAAGGTAAGGAAAAAGCTTGGTTAATTTTTTATGTTCTTCTTTACAAGTTTTGTCACAGATCAAATAGGAAATAATTTTTTCTTACAGAAAAATCTTAATACTTCGAAATCTTTTAAATCTAATATTCAATGAAAACTTCATAGAATTCAAACTTTTCTGAGCAATAAAATCAATGCACAAAACAAAAATATAATGCATAGAATACAATTGGGGGGGGGGACAAGAATTGCAAAAATATAAAGAATCCATAGCACCATTTTTAAATGATAAAAGGGATCTTTAAATAACGCAAGAAAAAATATTGAACGTTTTTCCAATTTAATTTTTAAATCATTAGCAGAGTATAATAAATTCAGTTGTTTTATTGCTTTAACTGAAGCTTTTAAGTACAAAACGAAAACATATTATAGTTTGAAAGCTAAACAAACTGTATGGAATTACAATATGATATTTAAAATTGTAATGGTGACAAAAGGAAAATATATGTATATGAAGTCTTATAATTTTAAATTGAAGTAGGCAAGAAGTACTTACTGTGTTAGAGTTTTATTTCCTCCACTGAGTACAATATATGGAGACTGTGTTTCTTTCTGTTTAAGCTGCAACAATTTCACAGTATTTAATGGAGTATCTGTTGAACTCATTTGTTTAAGCCTCTGAAATTATTAAAAGAAAACTAATTACAAATTATTCATGAAATAAATATTGTCGATAAAGTCAATTTTAATTTATTTTGATACATTACTAGTTACTAAATAAAAAGATGGAATATAAGGACACCTAGCAAAATCTAATATCAAAATGAATTAAGTTCTTTTGGATGTTTTGAATTAAAATAGGAGCTTAATGAAAAATGTATTTTAGCTCACTCAAATAAAATAAAAATAAAAAAAATACATACTGTGTCTTGGTCTAATTTCTTCATTCTTTTATCTACTTTGTTTTTGCCTGGACCCTTGCCGTGAAATTTATGTGAAAGATAGCGGAAAGCTTCTTTTGGTGTTAATAAGCGACCACTATCATCAATATATTCCAATTTAACATCTGGCTTGTAATTATTTTTTTCCTTAAAATCTTGAACAGGACCTGTGTATCTATCACGTTTTCCAAATTTATCATCTTCACTGTTAAAAAGTATAAAAAAATACACCAAATTTAGCTTTAAATAATTAATAGGCATTAATAAATAATTATTTTGTCAGAAAAAGAAGGCTTACTAAAATTTTTCTTCAATTGTGTAAGATTGTGCTTGTAATTGACTGGATCTGGGAGCACTAGACACTTTTTGATCAGCTTTATCTAAATAACCTATACAATAAAATAGCAATGTTAAAAAATTAAAATAAGCTACAGTAATGTACTAAATAGATATTTATGTACTTTTCTTGATTAAGAAATCACATGCATGCAAAAATATATTAGAAAAATATAGAATAATTCCAAGTATGTTATTAGGGATGAATATACAAGTTGTTTGATTATATTTTATACAATTATAAAATATTATAATAACATTTTATACAATTATAATATATTATAATAAAGGCCAATTGTTTATATTTTAATAACTAACATATTTGTCATTAAAATAAAATTTTCCATGCTATATTTCTAACATGTGTTTATTTTTAACTAACTTTTCATTAGATTTCTTAATTGGAAGAAAGTTTTACATAAAAGATGCGATATTTGTAATATTTACTTTTAATTATAAATATTTAACAACATAAACATAAAATTAACAATCATACTTTTTTTTATTGACTTTAAAAAATTTACGGTGAGACAAAATGATAAACAAATAAATATTTATAAATAATTTTAGCATATTTAAGATATAACAAATAAAATAAGATTCACATCAATAGAGCCAAGGATACAGGAATAGAGAATACAGGAACAGAAAAACCTCCTTTTATCGAAAATTCATTTTTTTAATATTGTTGAGTAATCAATTGGACGAGTAAAATTATACACAATGATAGTTTAATGGCAATATCTTTTATGTATATATTTTTTTTACTTTGAAACATGATTTAGAAACTTAATGTTAACCCTTGCATTTGACAACAGTGTAATTAGCATTTAATTTATTATAAATAAATTATTTTCAATGTTTCGTAAAATTTAATAACTTTTTTGTTCTACAGTGGAGATACATTTAAGTAAATTTACTTACCTTTCTTAGTGGCAAGATTCAAAGCTCCAGCAATTCCTAAGCTAATATCAGGCTCTTCTTCTAATATAGGCTCATTATCCCTTATCTAAAATAAAATTATGTAGCTTCTCAAACACTGAAATTTAATAACATAAAAAAACAAAATTAAAGGATTTAAAATATTATTTAACCAACCAACAAACATATTATTTCCAGTGTTATATATAAAAAATAGAATTATTTATTAGTTGTGGACATATATTAAAAAACTAAGTATATGTACATACTTTTATATAACTAACACTAATTTAGATTTTGCTGAAATATTTAATTACTAATTTAATTATATTTAATTAATTTGTTGAGTTTTTTAGAATAAATAATTAAGAGAAAAAAATCAAGAAGTGAATCAATTATGTGAAAAACAGAAAATATACTTTTATTATTTTTCTGCATTGTTTATAAATTTCTACTATCATACTTTAATTCAAAGGATAGTAATTTCATGAAAAATAATTTATTAGGAAAAATACGAAGGAACTTTTGATAAATATATAGAAAATAAATCAATTTTTTTAAAATGGAGACATTAAAAAATCTCGAACCGATATCTCGGCTGGCTTTTCTTCAATATCCACTTCATTCCAAGCCCCTTGATTTTGAGAATCGATGTCTTGTTTAGACCGCTCTTCCAAAAGTTCCCTTTCCAAGTCCTGTATTTCAAACATACAAATAATTGTCACATACAAAATATACAATCAGTAATTACAAAAATAAATATATTTTTAAAAAATTATCAATATTTTCAAATTTCATTTTTAATTTATTGCAAAATCCAAATACTTTTTAATGAAGTTGATAAAATGTGAACCTTTTATTTTTATGGATAAAGTTGAATAATGTAATGTTTGATGAATAAAAAAATGTATTATATATAATTACATACTATAAATCTTTTACACAATTCCATGTGTTTGGTTTTTCACTGTAATAATTTTAACTATATCTTAAAATATTCTTTGAAAT
The DNA here is from genome assembly GCA_026290005.1 of Latrodectus geometricus. Classification (NCBI taxonomy): domain Eukaryota; kingdom Metazoa; phylum Arthropoda; class Arachnida; order Araneae; family Theridiidae; genus Latrodectus; species Latrodectus geometricus. The sequence continues at coordinate 122,257 of JAPDSC010035905.1, forward strand.
TATTAATGTCAATAATACTAATATTGCAAATGAAATGGATTTAATATTAAATAATATTTATTTATTATACAATTGCTAACCCGGATAAATGTTCATAATACTATTTATTATTTTCTATTTTATTAATCAAAAAATTATTCCATGTTTTTAAAAAGGCACATTTTTTAATTTTATCATTCAATTAATTGAGCACTTAATTTTTAAATTTAAGACTGAATTACCATGACATAATATAAATTTTAAATGATATTTTTTTACCTTTAAATCTTCAGCCTCTTCATCTCTATTTCCAGACATGCCATATGTTGGAATTTCTCCGAGAGTACGGCAAAATTCAGCAACAGAATTCATTTCAATGTTACCACTTTTATCACTATTTTTTGAATCGATGCTTGAACCATTTACACTGTTCAATATTTGAATAACCTAAAAAAATTTAAATAACAACATATTATAATATACTGTTATATTTAAATAATAATGTCCTTTTTAACAAAAAGTTGGAGTACAATAAAAAGAAGAAAGCTGGATTTCTAATGTGTCATTCATAATTTTCTAAGTTTAAATTTACATTCGGATTAATTAATGCATATGTTTTCATGGAAAAAGATATTCTACAAATGTTATTTTATTGCAAAGACTTCGCATACTGCATTATTTCATCTCTATATATATTGTGTTATTTTAAATAATTAACTGTGTTTAGTATATGAAGTTGAGAAGTTTAAAAATTACACATTAAGTTACATATTATTTATTAACTATAATAATAATAAAAAAGTATTACATTTTGTTTTGCATTTAATTTTGCAATAAAATAAGTTTATAAACAAGATTTGGTATTAGATCGATTTGAGAGATTTTTGTAGCATCGTGATCATCAATGATGCACTAAGCTACAATTGATTGATTATTTAATATTTCTACCATCAAATTTTTGTTCATAGAAAACCCACTCAACAGATCCTTGACTATAATTAATATATTTATAAGAGAGTAAGGAAAAAATAACTACTTTCCATAAGTGACAATAATTTTCCCTATTTAGAGTAAGTTAAAAGAAAAAGTATCTAGTCTTTCCTTAATAAATCAAATTTCTCATCAATACAATCTTGAAATCCTACAGTTGGTTGTAATGCTTTAATATTCTACAAAATTACCAACGAAGGAACAGCCAATTTTTGTATGGCTTTTCCAGAGTCCACTAGTCATTGAAAAGACATTTTCTACAAGACATATTTCAGCATTTATTTCATTTATTCATAAATAAAAATACATTTTCACTGAAATTGTATGCAAATTTCCCAAAGAAAGATATAAAAAGTATATTTTAGGTAAAAAATTTTATATTTAAATATTACATGGATTTTAAACAATATAAAGACATAGAAAAAGAATAAATTAAAATCACCCTTTGATTGCACCATATGATGATTTTATTGGTGATTACTCTTAAGTTTCCAAACATAAATCTAAATACAACTCACAGTACAGAATAAACTGAATCATCCAAGTTATTGTAGATTAACGAGATCTTTATTTTAATCAACAGCTATGAATGTAATCTAATATCAATCCTGTGACTATCTAGTGATAATATTAAAAACTAATATTCAACTTGGTTTTGATTGAAAATTTTAAAATTAAAGAAAAAAAGGTAAAAATTTCAGGACTAATTCATGATTTTCAAGAAGTCAAAATTCCAGGAGCTTTAAGGGCCTTTAAAAAATTTTTCAAATTCCAGGTATTTAAAAATGTTTAAGACTTATAAATAATAACAAGCAATTTTTTTTATAACTAATATAAGTCATTACAATCCATCTTAATTTACTTCTTCGGAAATTATTGTAGTTCATTGCATTTGAAAATTCTCTTATAATGGTTAATTTATTCCTTGATGTCTTATGGTAGTTTTGAATTAATTAGCAAATAAAGTTATAGCAGATAGATAAATTGTGGCACCATGAGCCCCACAGGTACCACAATTAGGGGTTTCATTTCCCTTAAGTAAACATGAGTGTCACAAATTCGAAGTCGCCTGCGTAATCTGTCTTCTTTTTTCTTCTCTGTGGCATATCTTTGCTTTTTCTTCTATCGTTTTTGATACATCTGTAAGGTTGACTGCTACCTGTAAGGTTGGGGTTTTCCCTTGAGTAGCTATTGTTGTCCTATTCCTATTAGCTTCTCCTAGGGCACTATAAGCCCATATGTTTGGAGAAAACAATTTAATTAAATGAATTCTATCTTCTACAAAAGAATTTCACCTTATTGTAAATATTTAATTTTTGTAGCCTCACAATTTTTTCAATATCCTTAATACAAAATAACTGTACTGTTTTATGTAACACTTACAGTAAAACTTTGTTCAGAAAAAAATAAAATAAATACAAAAAACTGAGAATTTTAGTTTTTAATACCAGATAAAAATAGGGACATTCACTTCAGTCAATAAATTAATATAATAATAAGAAAAATGTTACTCGACAAAAAGTAATTGGTGTAAAGATATTAACCTTCTTAAAATAACAAAAACATTTACAGATATAAATAAAAAAAGGTAAGTACAGTAAAAGTAATACCATAGCATATTTACCCCACAAGAAAATTTTTTCCCAACAGCAAAAAATGAAATAACTCTGGATAGTTAAATATTGTACACTAGAATTTAATTCTGTAAATGAACTTTAGAATAAATGCTGATTTAAATATGCCAAAAAATTTTTTTTTCATAAAATTTAATTCATAACTAAATTATTTCTGACTTTTAATTAACAAATTTTTTAAATTTGCATTATATAGAGAATTGTAAAATTACATATTAAAACCCAAGTGTAACAGTATTTGTATACCCAACGTGATTTTAAGACATACATATTTTTAAGTTAAATATTCAGGAAGTGATATTTATGCTGAAGCAGCATTTAAGCATAAGGATAAATTCTATTCTAATTTGCGAAATAGAGAAGAAGTAATTTAAAATTAGCAAAAATATTATCAGGACTCAAAGATAAATTATACTCCCAAATAGATAGCATAGCAAACAATTATATACATACATTGCAACAAACTCTGACAAGTACTTTGAAACTTAGATCAGGATACTGAAATAATTATTTATAGAAATGATATGGATATAATAAAAATTTTTTTTAAATACAGTTAATAAAAATGAAATGCATATATTTTAAATTTTTACAGTTTAAGATAACAGGCAGTGAAAGGGTTAGTAAACAAGTTAAATGAGCTATTTGATAAACATTTTTATTACTTTTAGCGAAAATAAAATTTTATAATTTTACAAGGCAATAAAAACTATATAATAAATTATTTAACAATAAATATTTAAATTATTTTCTTTACTACAAACTAAATGTGTATTCTTGAAATTAATATTGGTGCAATTCCATTATACACCCATATGATAATCACCATAACAGGGGGAAGGGGGAATTGCAAGCCCATAACTGTCATAAATATTTTAGTTGAGTATTGTATAAAAAGTTTTACATTTTTAGAAATTACTAAAAAATAGTGCAAACATTTTATACACTAATTATCATTTATTGACAAAGCTTATTTCATTGTCAAAATTTTTTTTCCAATGGAAAATGCTTAACAATCACTTTGATTATCGTTGTAGAGACATAATCGAACAGTACCTAAATATTTCAATTTCAAAATGTGGCTGAGTAACACAAAATACCTGCTCAGGAGCTGTTGCCATGATCTTCCTTTGTTTTAATTTTTTAGCTTTATTTAAAGCACTAGTGAGTTCTTTTTCAGCAGTGTCTTCATCAATCACAATTTTTGAAAGATCAACATCAGTTTCATCCTCTAAAAAACAAAGCAAACATTTTAAAACAAATAACACTTTTTGATAAAATTGAGTAAATAATGAAAAAAAATCTCCATAATTAGTTTTCATAGAATAAATTTTTATTAGAAAGAGCTAAAATATATTCTGACTAATAGGTAATGAAAATATATGTGTAAAAGAACAAGCTATAAGTTCCATGAACATAAAAGGAATAAACTATTTCAAATATATTATTTAGCACACTTTATGTATTTTTGGATAAATTTTTAAATTATATATCCATTTAAGTAAAACCCACTGCTTCACTAGACAGTTATTTCAAAAGAAATATATTTTAATTTATACATATTAGATTAGAAAATGGTTTTCATTTAATTTGTATATTCATTTAATTAAAAATTGATATTAAAGCAGGACAAAGACTTAATAAAAGAATTCCTTAACTGAATATTATGCTGAAAAAACATTGTATTAGAAATAAGTATTATTAATTAATTTAATAAACTTTCGCTTAAAAAGCTATTTCCAGAATTTTCTATATTTTAATTTCCTGACAATAATAGTAAAAAATAAATTCTTCACTTAACTTTGTGATAGTTAATGTTCACTTATTTAGTCTGAAGAAAACATAAAAAATTAATTAAAAAGGTTGTAATTAGTTTTAATGTAGTATTTTTAGGCAGATTATTTCATAAATTCAACTTCCCCAAAATAAATCATAATAAATAAAATAAAATAGTAAGTTAAATTAAGAAGAGAAACATTTTTAAATAATAGTTAATTTCTCATGAAGATTTCTAGAATTTTGTATTTTATATTTATGAATTTGAATTTCAATGTTAAATTATAGAAAACTAAATTCTAAACATGAAGCATTTTTTCTTCTTCAAAGTTAGGGATAGTTTCACAATGAACTATAAATGATCGTTATCCAAAACTTTGAAAAAATTTTAAAGCTCTGAAATGAAGGAACATTCCAAAAAGATAATAATTTTTCTATGATTTTAAAATATAAAAATATCTTTTAGAAATTATATTTATAAAAGGTAAAAAGATTTTAAAAAAATCTTCAAAACAATTAAGAAAGATTTTTGCTTTTGATAATTGTAGAAAAAAAAAATGATGAGTATATGATATGCATGTGTTGATGTGTATAGGAAGTAAAGAATAAAGAATAATAAATCCACAGATGGTTTTGATAATTTTCAGTTGAAATTAAGGTGTCAGTAGTTTCCAGAAGGTACTTTTGCAATAAAGTGACTATCATAGTAATTTCTTCTGACACGTCAGAGTTAACTAAACTCATTTTCTGTTATATAGGTTTACATTTTTGTATAAACTTCAATTTAATTTTTCAGTTTCTAAATTTAGATTCCACAGCCTGGAAATGATACTTAAAAAAAGCTGCTTGTGTTTTTACTATAACGAATCAACCTTTACCTGCTTTTAAACAACTTATGACCTTTCAAAATATAAAAATCAACAAAATCATGTTGCTAAGATATTGTATTTATTGTTACAAAACATTCATCTCATATGTTTTAAACTTCAGAAGAAATGCTACAGGCAGCTCAGACAAAATATGCATATTCCTTACTATTTAAACATTGATACCTACAAAAATTATTTTACTTTTAACATTTTCTATTTTATTATTGTTAAAAAGAAGTTGCCCATCATTCAATAAGTGTATCATAATGAAATCACATTATCTCTCGACTGTTTTGAAAAGAATATTTTTCAGTGCCTTTTCTAATTTAAGTAACTCTACACACAGAACTTTGTATTTAAATGTTGCCTTACATTTTATTCGATACCTGAAATGAAAGATATCAATCCTGTTTATCTCAAGCAAACTTAATTCTGATCAATATATATTGTAATGAATATTTTCATAGTTCTTTTGCTAATTCCAGTGATTTCAAAATAAGATGCATGATTACATTATCTTTGGACCATATAGAACTGATATAAAATATTTCATAGTAAAAATAATTATAAAGCTCAGAACTAGTGCTTTGCAATTATAATTACTATGAAATATTTTATATCAATTCTATGATATCTGATTGTGTAATCCCATGATTATATAATTATGCATCTCATTTAAAATCACTGGTAAAAGTTCTTCCATAGCATTAATTATTATGAATTGTAATGATAAATTTTTAAATAAAAATTGTCAAATTTATAATATTTTAAAATACTGTACTATTTTTTTTACAAGATTTTTCATATGAAAAGTTAAATATTAAAGTTTTTATTACACTATTTCTTTATTTTTTTTATATAAATTTATGAGTATTGAACATTGATTTTCTAATCTCCAAGAATTCAACTAATTTTATAATCTTTATTGATATGCCAATGCTTCGATATCAATAAATTCATGTAATGCAAAACCCAAATCAAACAATTTTGCTTTAAGAAGAAACAAAATTAAAAACAATAATAATAATAAAATACAAGATTATAAAGAAATATAAACTTTTGTAATTCTTAAAGAATAACTGGCTTTAATTGAGCTATTCAGCTATCATTCATTTTTTTAAACTTTATTTTCAATTTTCAGAGGAAAATATAACATTACTTAAAAAACATTTTTGAATTAAAACTAAATCAATGAACAAGAAATTATTTTTGTTTAGTAGTCAAAGAAATATTAAGTAAACATCACTTAAATAAAAGTTCAATTTATTGGATTCATAAAAAAAATCTTATTATTATTATTTTTAAATTTATTTTATATTAAATCAATGTTTTTGTGACGTTCTATCCATAGGATTCATATTGTATTATTAAAAAAAATTCTGACTATGTAAATAATGTTATTTATAAAGCTTTAATTACTTGAAATGAATCACTTTATTATAATTAGAATTCAAGAAACTTAAGTATATCCACTGAATAGGTAAAATGCAAATATCAGTATAAATGTTTGTGTTAATTTTAATTTATCTGCTGTGTTATTTTTAACTTGAAATTCTTAAATATAACTCTAAAAGAAAGGCTGTGAGCTAAATATGATCATAATGAATAACTTTATTAATATGAATTTCTAAAAGCCTTCTGACAAATTTAGAAAAATTTGATAAGGATGCTTTTAGTGTTTAACTGTCAATAAATCAAATTTGAAATTACTAGAATTTCTTACATATAGCCTTTTTACTAGAGGAATTTTGGCTTTTTAATGCTTAATGTGGCACAAATGAAAGAACAATTATAGAAAATTAAATTAAATATTATGACAATCACAATTTTATCACAAACTAGATATTATAATCAAAACATATTTTGAAATCAATAAATTTTTCAAGTTTAAAAGAAGGCAATTAAAATAATACAGAAATAAATGCATAACAACCTTGATCAATTAAAGGTATTCCACTGGATCCTGATTTTTCAGATCCTTCTAAATCTTCATAATCTATTTCTTTCTTTTGTCGATTTCTTCTATGAATAAAATTAAATCATGCACCAATGAAATCACTTGCAATTAAGAGCACTAAATATTGGATAGTTACTTCATAATCTTAGAAACATTTCGTAAAAAAAATTAGCATCACAAGTATAAATGTCTAGTCAAGATATATAAAAGTTAAAACTGCAAAATCCTAATAATGAAATCAACTAGAAAATTATATTAAATTAGCAAAAATTAGTTGGTTTTCAGATAGAAGTATAGGGAACGATTTGGTTTTAGTTTTAAAATAGTAAATTTGAATGAAAAAATTTGAAATATTTGCTTGATTTATTTATTAATATACATAAAATTCCCAATGTGTTTAAATAGAGTAAAAATATACAAGGTTAGCATAATGATTTATTCATATTAAAAAGGCTATATTTTCAAAAATATTACCAGCATACACATAAAAGATGTATAAAAAAGTTATAAACTTACTAATTTTATAAACACTTTTACAAATGTTCATTATGTGTTATCTTTAGAAACACAACACACGTCTAAGCAATATAAATATTCATTCCTACTTTTTGTAGCAAACAGGTGATTCTAAATTGTCGATACTAAAAAGCTTTATGAACATGGTGGTTCTCTTTCATACCTTCTTTTGAAAGTGTATTGCATTATTATCATATGAATAACCAGCACATTCAAGGATTGCTTATTATTTGCAAATTTATTTGCTCATTCCCATTTTTGACTTGTATTAACCTCACACTGCCTCATCAAATCTGAAAGGTAATGGACTCATTCTGTCATCAGGAACAAACAATATAAACCTGGTGAGTTTTTCGTTTTTTCTCCATGCATGTGAATGTGATTTCACAAATTTTAGCTATTTTAGAAACTTTATGAAACTGAAATTATGAAATAATCTTACGCTGGATATTTAATTATATAGGTATAAATGGGAATGAACAGATGAAGCAGCAAAAAATACATGACAATACTTACAAAAAACTGTACCTCGGTGTAATTGAAAAAAAAAAATCCTGCAAAATAAATTTGTCTAATCCAAAACGCAGCAGTTATAGAATTTACAAACAACGAACAAATTACATTCCATCATTCCGAATATAATTACATTCTCAGTTTTGTCATTACACAGATCTGATACAAAACTCATTAGTCTACATATAGGGCACACTCTTTTAACTCATACACATTTGTTTTTAAGTGATGCTAAGCCCTATTCTACTACATGCAATGTGTCATACACTTAATCCTACCTTTTTAATGTTACAAGATCATATAAGAGAAACTTCTCAAAAAATAGTAATCTGTTCATCTTTTTATGTTTGATTGAATTTCTACATTGTATATAGTGTGATTTTGCTTTTATTTTTATTTTGTAAAATCTTACATACATAACAGTTTTCTAAAGATGTGCTTTGCACAGTTTATCCTAGGCAAGACTTAGAGCCATTAAACTTCACCCAATCAATCAATCAATCTCTCATGTGTAAGAGTATGATTCTCTAGAAAATATAGTTTTATCAAAATGAATGAATCATTTATGCTAAGCCTGTATATAGACCATACTGACTATCATTAGACAATGCTTTAAAAAACATATAGCATGAATTATAAAGCAATATATTATATTAGAAGCGATAATTAACAGCTCATTTAAATTAGCACAACTAATTTAATTTACTATAAGTTTTAAATAATTTTGTATGTTTATATTTTTTAGGTTTTTGTATAAGCTACTTGATAAAATACACAAGAGGGGGTATAATCATTATTTGGTCACAATTAAGAGTATAATCTAACTTTTAGTCAATGCACTTATAAAAAAAGTTAGATATTGACAAAACAAGATTTTACGTATCAAAAATTAAAATTTTTGAGAATGAGCATTTAAATATCTTTTTACAATTGTTTAATTTACACATTTGGCATCATCATGCTCAATTAAAACTATTTAAACACGATTCAGCCTTTATGTTAAGCAGAGTAATGGGCAATCAGCTGAGAAGTTTACATGTGTATTGATTCACAATATGCAATATTGAAATTTTTGGAACATTACAGCCATTCGATATAATTTATACTCCTTAATAAATGAAAGCTTACATTTAACATAATAAAGCACTTAAACATTCTTCAAAGCCATTTAACCAAATACTACATAAGAAGTATTGGTTACATATAGCCACATTTTTAACCTTTAAATATAATGCCACAAAAATTCTTTATTTTGAATTTCTTAGAGTAAACAGTTTAACAGGCAAACGTTTCTAGTTTTCAAAGAATGAGCAATTGAGAGATGTTAATTACTAAGTAAGAGATTAATATTCATATTACACAATAGGTTAATGGCAGATATATTTTTCCTTTTTATTAATTTCAACTACCTCTAACAATTATTCCATAATAACTAACAGTTTGTTATAATTATGATATAGAACTAAATATAGTGATAGATTATAAAATTTTTCTTTCCTAAAAAGTATTACATTTATTCTGATGAATTCATGTTAATGGTACATCAATAAATATTTAGTCTTATAATTAAACACACTTTACATATCCTGAGTTGGGGATAATAAAGACATATTTCTTAAATTTCACTAATATTTATAAATGTAAGAAATAATTTTAATCAGATTAATTTAATGTGGTTTCAACTATACTTACCGAGAACCAAGATCTTTCTCATTATCTTCCATAGTATCTGGTAACAAATCGTCTGCTTTCAACAAAGGTGTTTTGCGAACCTTCTTTTTCTTTCTTGGTTTTTTGAACTGTACCTGAGGGATCAGGAAGCACCTATTGTATCACCAAACCAAACGGTAAAAGAAATACACACAATTGGAGCACTTCATTTAAATGTGCTCATAAAATTATAGGTTTCAAGGTTTTTAATTAAGGAAATAAAACATTTATAATCAAAAAATAACTACTGAAAAATGTACCACGAATGAAATATTAATATATAAAAAGCATGTTTTGAAGAAATGCAGTTGACTTATAGTAGTTAGAATTAAGCTATAATTCAAATAATGAAATAAGTGTGATATGAAATTACAAACTACAAAAGAGACAAGCAAATATACACATGGATGCAATGCTTTAAATAGAGTCAAAAGTATCAACAAATTTTGGGTGACTAATTTAAATGTTCAGATCTTTTCCAAAATATAAAAATTTTATCCCTTACTTAATTTTTTAAAAAGTTAATAAAAATTCAACCTATGAAATTATTTTTGGTGACACATGGTAACATTGGTTTCTTAAATAAAAAAGGAATAATTATTTTTGACCTTGGGAAAGTTTCAGATTTCATGTTAATATTAATACAACAAATATTAAATGCAAAATTTTATGTTATTATTCAACCAATGTATTTAATATAAACATGTATATGAGAGTAGCAGCAAATAATATCACACAAACATCAACATTTTTAAACACACAAGTCAAAAATGTACTTAGTTCATAATACAAGAATTACCCAAACATTTAAGAAATAACAATAATTTTATTGATGCTTATTATAAGCTAATTATTTAATTATGTTCCCGGAAATTTAGTTTCCTCTCTAGTAAGTATTAATAAAATATTTAGTTCCATAACAATAAAGATATATTTTAAGTATACTTAATAGAATACATTGTTTGAAATAGAAATATATTAACAATTGAAACAAGCAAACAAAAAACATTTCTGATTTATAGCAATTATGGAAAAGAATATGCTGTTTTTTATCATAAATTTTTTGAAGTTCATTGTTGACATCTTAAGTTTAGTAGAAAATATTGTTTTTTTCAGCTTCAGTAAAATATTCATAGATCAGTAGTACTTCCAAAATTTTATGAGGTTTTACATTTATTTCCTTTTTGCACTAAAAAGCAATATTCATTCACATTAAAAGTTTTCCTCACCATCTTTTAATCATTTCATAACATTTGTCTATTGTATGCTTTTATTTCAATGTTCAAGTAAGGTAACAGTTAAGATATCTTCACAGCATTCTTTACTACATATGAATATAATCAAATCAAGAAATGACAAAAGGAAAATATTTTGCAATTATCATCAGTTTGGCTTCAGTATTTTGATGTCTGTTCATAAAGTTATGTTTAGAAGTAAATTAGGAATGCATTAATAACTTTTAAAGCTACTGTAAGTTTCTCTGCATAAACAATGTGTTGATTACATTTCTATACAGATAATAATTAATTTGCTAGGAAAATAAAATATTATTTCTTAAATTTTTTATAAAAATAATCCAAATTTCTAGAATTAATCTTTTAATGCCTCTGCCTGTATCTGATATGGGCTTAAATTACTGGAAAATTTGCACATGCAATTTTTTCACACAGGCGTTTTTGTATTTCACATTATTTTATTACATATTGATCATCTGAGATCTGTTCCAGTAAAAATAGATAGACAGGTGGTACAAGGTAAATTTTTTAAACAATTTTTCAATAAAAAAATCTTGTTTAAGGGGATAATGAAAATTTCCAATTAAATTTTTTACTTAAAACTTTTTAATTAAAATTATAGACATTTATAAAAGAGCTTTGAAGACAAGAACATACCTTAAAGAATGGAATTATCCATTAAAATAAATGTTTTGAATTTCAATTTATCTCTCTCTCTCTATCTATCTTCTTGTCTTCAAAGCACTTTAATATTAAATGCTTACAATTTTAATATATATATATATATATATATATATATAATGAAAAAGGAAATTCAAGTAGAAAAATAAAAATATGAAATTTTCACCCAAATCTGTGTTGGGTGAAATTTAGAAAAATTTAAAACTTAATATCTATTATTAGAAACATATTAAAGATAACTATTAACACATTAATAAACTTTATATTATAAAATCTGATAAAAATGAGTGTTTCTCGAGTAAAATATTCACACTTGATAAATTATTTGCCTTGCAGATAATTTGCTATTTGTTTCAATATTCAACAATGTGCCTGGTTTGCTGAGGGTTTAATTTAATTTTTCTTTCTGAATGAAGACTTTATACAAATTTTTGATAACACAATTTTAAAATTATTCAATCCATTTGATTATTCTGCAATTAATTTATAAATATAGTCATAAAAACCTTTACACAATCACATCTATAATTAAATTTATGTAACAATTTTGTTTCTTTTATCCTAAAAAAAGAGCAAGTTGGCTTATTTAAATATTAAATTGGATACCAATATTTTTTTACACAAATTTAACTTTTTCCCCAAATCCATTTAATGAGAAGATTTATTGAAATACTTTAAAAAAAGTAAAACAATTTTTAAAAAATTCAGTTAATTCTCATATTTACACAACAGTTTAAGAGAGCTTCCAGCCAAGAATGAAGAATGCATAAAATAAAATTTAATTATTTATTGGAATATTTGGTCTAATGAAAATTGATAAAATTATTTCTCATCTTAACGCATTATCCGAGGAAGTTTCAGCATAAAGTTGTGTTATATTTCTATGATTCGAATTCTACTTATTTAAAAATTAGATAATATAAATAATGATTAAAAAAAGCCTAATAACTATTTTAAATTGCTTTTTATAGCGAAAAGCATAAAAAAATATTTTTAAAATACTAATATGTACAAAATATTCACCATATTTTTTGTAAAAAATTAAGATGAATCATTCCAATATCTATAATGATAATTTGTTCCTATAGGGAAATTGACAACAGATATAATTTTTTTAACTTAATTCTTTGATGTGAATGCTGTCTTCTACACTAACTTCAGTGAACTATATAATCTGTATTAATATCATATGTAAAATAAAAAAAATACTGACCATGTCTTCTGGAGTCAAATATTCATTGGCTACTTTCAATTCTGGCATTTCAAGAGACATCTATTTTTTAAAAAAAGTGAGAGAAATTAAAATACAAAACACCTTTTAATTTATTGTTTCAATATATTACTATTTCAAAAATTAAAAAAGTGCCATTGATAGAGATTTTTCTAACTACTATATTTATTGAAATGGAAGGAAACAAAACTCGAACATGAAATACTACTAGACATTTTTGGGTGTGGATCAAGCTCTTTTAAAATGAATTGGAGATATGTTCATTTAAATATTTATTTCATTACTTTTCAACTTACATTAAGAAGGAACAAGTAAAACATTAAGAAAGAACAAGTAAAACATAATTGTCAAATAAAAATTTTTTTATGCATATTTTTCTGTATAACGAGTATTTATAACACAAGGATTAAAGTCATATTAATTATTCTAAGAATATAATAATTATTTTGGATGACTTCAATATTTAGCTGGATTTAGTAATCAATATGACACAAGCAAAAAAGGATGCTCCCAGAACTCTATTAGATATAACTATTCCAATTCTAAGCAGCACTTTAGTTTTAATAAAACTATTTAAATTTCCTCCGGAATTCATGTATATAATTTATCTACTCTGATTAAAATATAAAAATAGTTTACCAATGTTTAAAAAATATTTTGTTTAAAATTATACATTAAATAAAATATAAAATGCATTTAAAATAATAATTTATACAATAAATATATTCTTTTAAATATGTTACAGTAAAAATTAAATTAATGGAGCTAATAATTTGGAAATGCAATAAATGTAATAAAATTATCATGATATTAAAAAACTAAAGTGTTGAAATAATTTAAATCTGAGCCAATCTAGATAACCTAACATAGAGTATGCATATATAAGTAAATAACATGATAATACTTAAGTAGATAAAAATAATAAAAATTTATTGGGGAAAAGTAAATAAAACATTACTTCATTTTGCTGTTTTAACTTCATTCTAATAAGCTCTAATTCTTGTTCCTTACTGACATATGACGTATTGTTCAAACTTCCTATAAAAAAATTACAATATGTTTACATGCATTTTAATAAATGTGTAAACAGGTAACAATAAAAAATGTCTGCAAAACTAATACCTATTTTAAAAGTCTTCCGTTTTTCACCATCTATTTCTTCATCATATTTAGAAAGTAGGCTCTTTTTCTTTAACTGTGAGAAGAGAAAAAAATCAAAATTTAATTTAATTATGTTTCCACCTTAGATCTTTTAAGAAATGAAATAAATTCAAGCAAGAATGCAACTTTAAATAATAACCAGAACAGAAAATGTAAAATTAAAATATTTACTGATAAATTTTACATTATGACAAATGTGCATTACAAATTAGTGCTTTAAAAAATATTGCTATGTTTCATTGAAAAATATAAATATCCTTTTACACAACTTGATTACATACAAAACGTTTGGTGATCAATTTGCTTTATTTTTGGATCAAACCGTGGAGTCTTGAGCTTAGGATTTTATTATTTATATAAATACTTATTACATAGATAAATTTCTTTTTATATTATAATAAATATGAGAAATCCTTATCAAAACAATTTCAGTATTCTTTATACATATCTATAACAAATACTTGCATTGTCCTGATGATTTCTCACACTTTGGCAATTATTACTATAAGTTATTTTCTTTCAACACAAAATGAAAAATCTAGACAAATACCTATATCATTTATAATGGAAATACCGATTGATATGTTTTAAGTATTCCTCATTTTTATTTATTTTAACAGCAATGTTAAAAATCGATTTATTAGTTTCAATGAATTCAAGATTTCAGACAGTTAAATGTTTTTAAATCAAATCTATTGATGAAATAAGAAAATTTTGAATTTTTTTTAGAACCAATAATCAAAACAGATGTATTTTTTGAACGTTAGCAAGCCTGGGGAAAAATACGCTTTCAGGTGTACAATGGTGGCGTCATAAACAATCTAATTATAACAAATATATGCATGTATGTAAGATGTAGTAAGAGGACCCAACTTGCACAATGTAAAACAGTTAAATTTCATACAAATCTGGATTGTAATGGTCCTTTTAACTAATTCATTTTTACATTATTCATTGATGGAAAATTTAGGACCTAATTATTATTTCTCAGAAGGATGGAAATTTGTTCCAAGGTAGAAAATGTGGAACTTCTATTAAATATTACAAATTCAAGATTCAAGTCAAGAATACAATCATACATCCAAGTATTTCATTAGATCTAGATTTAATGGGATAAAAATACAAGAGATCACATAGTTAAAAGTAAAATGGATTTTATGCAATTAAATTTAACAAACTTCTATTTATGTTAACAAAATCATTTTTAAAAATTTTGGCACATACAAAAAATGTTTATGAGAACTAACACAGTATACTTTACAACTAATTAATGTAAACGAAATGCAAAGAATAATAAATTCAAATTTAAAATAAATGCTTTGTTTTTGTTTTAATTTTTTATTATATTCTTTAAACAATATTTTCTTAATGAATGAAGATAAAAATAATTTACTAAAAATAAAAATTCAAGAATGCTTACATGTTAAGGCAAAACTTAAAGCAAAAATTTAAATGCAAAAAAGTGTCAATGACCTCTAAATCTATGTAAAGTTTTATTAAGAAAAGCACTGATTGTCAACAAAAATGTATTTATTTTTAAAAAATAGACATAGTATAGAAATAATTATGGCATAACATAAAATAATAATTTTTCAAAAGTGAGAATTTTATACTTTGTAAATAATTTGGCTTTAAAACATTAATTTAAATATCAAGTTTTCTTAAAAATATCCCGTAATAAATAAAAAAAAAGATAAATGTATATAAACTTCGAATAAAACTTAGACAAGTACAAATAAAAATAGTTACTTCTTCAAATTACATTGATTGAAAAGTTCTTATGCTGGCCAGTGAAAGGTTCACAGAAAAGATTATGCAAAGAGTAAAATGCATAGAAAAGCTACCTAACTTTGATTCTTACATATTTATAGTAAAGGGAAAAAAATTTTCCATATAAATTTTAGTAAAATTTTTTATAAATTATAAAGCAAAGAAAAATAAGCAATGTGTAAGCAAACATAAACAATGAATAGAAAATAAATTGAAATTTAGAGTTTAAATTTGTAATCGCTTTTGCTTATTAATGAACCATCAACATTCTCAGAGACAGAGAGAGGAAGATATTCTTTCAGTTTTAAAATTTTCTGCATCAAGCTGCCAATACAAAAATCTTAAAACTTTGTTGAAAAGTTTTTTTTTTTAAATAGAAAACACAATAATTAAACCAAATACAATAATCTAGATGCCTATGTATAAATTCTTAAATGCAGATGAAGAAGATTCTGATTATCAACATCAAAGTTTTAATAGTAAATGCTACTCAGTACTTTCATCTGGAAGTACTAAAAAGCCTGTAAAAACATGCATAGGGTTTAATAATATATGATAATGATTTTCACACATTGAGGTAATGACTGGTATACAATCCTAGTACATGGTGTTTCAAAAATTAATTTTAGTGTATAATGGTTCTGAAACACATGTAGATAAATCAACTAATAATTGGCCAAAAAACAGGCTTCCTCCAAGCACATATTGGATTGTTTGTACCTATCGCAAGAAGACCTCTACACTGACCCCCTTCTTGTGCTGTACTTTCTCAGATTCAACAGACTTATGGATCTTGTCTGACTTCATCAGATTCTGGAGGATTAGTAACAACAATAGGAAAATTCAATAATTAGGAACATGGAATTAATTTATATAAACAATTTTTAAAAATTCAAAATATACTCAAAGGAAGATATTGCATTAAAAAATGATGAAAATCTTACAATTCCAAACTCATCGTACTCAGGTTCTTCATATGGTTTGTAATCTGGTTTTTTCTTTTTATTTTCAATATTTTTTGCATATTTTTCACTATCAACAATGTTAACATTTTCTAGTACATCTTCTTCTTCTTCAAGAACACCTATCAATTATTAATTTAATATTATATTATTCAATGAAAAATAAAATATCACTTAAATGAAAATAGCATAAATATTTGCATGTAATGATAAAAATACACAATTTTAAGTTATTCAAAGCTCATCCATTAAATTTATAGTTTTAAAATATATCACATCTCAGAATAATTTCCCATATTATAATTATAGAATTTGTACATTCAGTTTACAGTTTGAAATTTTGTATATTCTCTTCTTAATTGTTCTCCATATTTTTATCAAGCAATTGTAAGTTATAACACAATGCATCATCATATTTAGAACTAGGATGTTATATTGTGTATCACCTGACTGTAACCTTCATTTTAATTAATATAAATAAGAAAAATTAGTGTTTAAAAAAGTACCATTTAAGTTTTTCTTTGAAAATATAGCTTTATGGATTTCATTACTTTTTCTAAACTGCAGCATAAGACCAAAAACTGAAATATTCTTTACTTATTAATATATACATAAAAAGACATGAAAGATTTATCTTATGAAATTAACTGAATGAACAAGACTTCGACTCCATTTAGACAAATATTTCACAATACAGAGAACTATTTTTCCTTTTTTTCTTAATTGACTTATCAAATTGATAAACAAATAAAAAGTTTTAATTTTATTTGGTTTTCAATATAGGTTTCTTACATTTTATAATATTTTAAATGTGTGATTGTTTCTCAAATAAAAATAGAACCTATTTAAAAATTGGATTTATTTTTCAAACTATTAATAAAAATAATTATTAATAAATCTTATTCATTTACTAATATAGTAATAACAAAATATCAAATTCATTTATTTCTCTTGCACAAAACAATGTAAAAGTATTTATATTGAAGATATTTCAATTTATAATATTATCAAAGAAATTAATGTTAAAATCAACAGTTGACTAATTTACAAATAGATTTTATCATTTACTAATACAGTAATACCATAATTTCAAAATAATTTATTTCTCTTGCACAAAACAAAACAAGCATTTGAAGAGATTTCAATTTATAATATTATCTAAAAACTAAAGGTAAATTCAACAGTTGGCTAACTATATTTCGGATATTATATTTAGATATACATAATTATATTCAGATATAATGTTATATATCATAAAAATATTTGTTTATAGATTTTATTCATTTATTAATACAGTATTATTCTAACTTCAAATTAATTTATTTCTCTTGCACAAAACAAAGTAATTACTCATTGAAAAGATTTAACATTATCAAAAAGTATAATTCAATTTATTATAATTTTAAACAACTTATGATAATATTAAACAATTTAGTAAAAATTATTCTCGTAAGAAAGTTACAATGAATACTTGACATGCTCTAAATTATATAAATGCGCATGTTTACTAATTTAATATTTCAAACATGTTTTTCTATCAACATGAAATTTGTAAGTCCTAATAAATTTACAGTAATATTAAGTTCTTAAATAATATACTCAAATCTTTCAGTATAATCAGAAGACCAATTTATTACAAATGGCTAAATTATTTTGCATTTTCCTTGATGCTTTAAGTTAACTTATTCAATACAATGGACAAAGTGAATAAATACAGCTCATATCAATATTGATTATATATATACATATAAACATTAACAACATTTGAAACAAAACACTCAAAAATATTTACAAATGTGTATTTTTGCTATTCTTTTCCTTTCTTAAAAATTATCCAATTGAATAAAGGAAAAAGATTGTAATCTAATTAAAAACTAAAATCTTATTAATTAATTAAATTACAACCTTTTAAAATCATGAAAATTAAAATATAATTGTGTGGAAAAATTGTTTCTCACAGTTAAGAGCAAGAAACATAAGAATACATTTTATAAATATTGAAATATAATTCTTGTAACTATTTTTTTATGTCGATTAAAAATATTAGTAACAAAGAATTATATATCTACATAATTTTTATACACTGTCTACAAATAAGTATTTGGACACCTATGCAAATGACGATATAAGTGGTCTTGAGGTACATCACGGCCTCCATCAGTATATATTGTGTAGGAAATAGTATCGGCATTAGACGCATGCAAGATGCCATGCAGTTCAGAACTCTCAGATTTCAAGAATGATATAATTATCGGGTATCAGATATGTGGCTGATCCTTAAAGGACATATCTAGCGATCAGAAGTACCCAAAATCGATAGTGGCCTTGGTGATTAAGAAGTGGAAAGAGAGCAGTCATTGTTGGAATGTGCCCCAAGTCAGCAGACCAACAAAACAGGAGATAGAGACCGACGGTGCTGTCCACAGAAATTTGGAAGAAACGCACCCAACCAATGGCCCTCATCCGTGGAGTTAAGGGTTGCACTACCCATCCAAAATCAGAGAAGGAACTCGTATGTCTTCTCCAAGACTAGTAGAAGACAATACTACTAGCTGTAATGCAAAGTTAGGGAAAGTATGCCTTGGAGGGTTCAAGCGGTAATTGCCTCTCGTGGAGGCTCTACCAACTATTGATTTTGATTAAATTAGTTTTCCTTTTCTATCACAGGTGTCCAAATATTTATTTTGTAGATAGTGTACTATATCAAATAGCCATTGCTAGCAATTTTTCATGTGTTATAAAAAATTAGCAACTGGGATTAAGAATATATTATGATAGTATGAGACAGCTATAGTAAAATTGTAAATATTTTGGATTCTTGCCAAAACACTAGACCTTTAAAAGAAACCAACTTATAAAAGAAGTCAAAGCAGTTGTGAATGAAACATCTCAAATTTTAAGCATGTATGGTATCTAAAGCAGCACAGCATACACAAATAATACGAAACAAGTTCAGTAAACCAATATTGTGAACAGAAAGCAAAATGAATCACATTTATGGGTATTGAAAACAATTGCTGTTAAAATTATCATAGATCAATCAACATCTAAGTTCTCATTAGTCTTAATTATTACAGTGATAATATAGTAATAATACTGTTTTAGCCCATTAAACAATTGCCCATAAAATTGACATGCTTGCATTTATAACTGTCAACATACAATGAAATAACATTCCTTGGTACCCTATACTGAACTTCTTTTTTTGTGATTGTGCTTCGAATTTCATTGTTTGTTGATTATTGCTTACCAGAGTTTGTTACTTGGAAATTGCCTATTAAGATGTCAGCAGTAAATTCTTTCAAATAAAAAATAAATATTTTATTGGCTATTATTTCACTGGTGAAAAAATGTCTTCAATGGCTCCACAAAAAAGAGAAGCAATTATAGTTACATGAAGCTTCATAAATAGGACATTCATATCCGACAGCAATTCTTAAGACATTTGTCACACATGTTAATTTTAATTAAAAATAAGTATACTATCATGGCCAAAATAAAAGAAAAATAAAATAAAATTATTACATTAACGAAATTACAATTTAAATCATGTTTCTCGTTCTTTAATGTAATATTATATATAATATAAAATGTAAATATTATATATAATATTACATTATTACATAATATTATATATATATAAATTATAATAATATAAAATGTAATATTATTATATATATATTACATTTTTAAGCAAAATAATAAGATTCAAACTTTTAAAAACAATGTGCCTCTAAAGCCCACATGATTTGACATTATAATTAATCTTAATTTCTTGTAATTATTTGGTCTATATGATTATATGAAGTAAAT
The DNA here is from genome assembly GCA_026290005.1 of Latrodectus geometricus. Classification (NCBI taxonomy): domain Eukaryota; kingdom Metazoa; phylum Arthropoda; class Arachnida; order Araneae; family Theridiidae; genus Latrodectus; species Latrodectus geometricus. The sequence goes on from JAPDSC010035905.1 coordinate 143,054, forward strand.
TTATATCAGTTTAAGTATTTATTTTTAATTTTAAATTAATTTATTTAATACAGTTTTGAAAATTTTCAATATTACATAGTTTTATAATCTGCTTTGGCTCATAAGTATGAAATGATTGTCTAGAACCAATAGGTCTATTAATTAAATTAATGACATCTGTTATCATTTCATTGGATATCAATAATACAACTAATTGGCTCTTCAAACTTTTTACCACAAAATTGTTGTTTAAAACTTTTTAACGGAGATATGACAAAAGATAGCAGTAAAAACAAACTACTTATTATGAGTGACAATTTGGTCTATTTAATATATATACATATATATATATATATATATATACACACACACACACACACACATATATATATATATATATATATATATATATATATATATATATATATAAACAACTATATTTTAAGGATTAAAATAGTCACAAATAAAATTTTAAAATTGGACAGAGGATTCTAACGGTTTAAGTTTTTCTATGATGCTAACTAAAATTTTAAATCCAAAGTTATTTTCTCAATTTAGATGTATTAAACAATGACAAGAGATAGAAGTCTTATATTACTTTTTAAATCAGTTGATTGATTATAAACCACAGAGCAAGTATTTTGTGTTAGAGAATGTAATTATGCAGATTTTTAACTTTCAATAACTACTATTAAAAATGGTTTAAATTTTTAAAAAAATTCAACCTTCTATTTTTCAATCAAAATTTTATTTGTTGTGTTTATATTTCCTTTTATCGAGAGCACACACCAAAATTTAACTATCAAGTTATTTAATCAAAAATTCTGAAATATGAAAAACTCCTGAAATTGATTTTTTTTCCACAGAAGAAAAAATTTATAAAGGAAATTAAATTTTTTTGTGGAACTATTTCTGTATTTCTAGAAGTCAACTCAAAATTTTTAAGTTTCCAAGAAAAGAATGAAGTTCTAAAAGTTTAAGGATTGGTAATAGCATTATTAAAAATTGAAAACATTATTGATTTTTATAAATTTATGCAATAAAAAACATTTAAAATGGATCGTTTTACTACATTCTTTCTTGTTAATTACACTTTGTCATAAAACATCAAAATTATAGCTTTTTCTTCACTTCATAGAAATATATATATATATATATATATATATATATATATATATATATATATA
>JAPDSC010035905.1:144229-160963 GCA_026290005.1 Latrodectus geometricus
ATATATATATATATATATATATATATATATATATATATATATATACAACTGTCTGATCACTTGGAAAAAATTTATAAAATATTTATTAAAAATATGTGCCCCACGAGGAAAACAGCATCAAGATATTTTTCAATGAAATAATAAAAACTAATTAAAAATGCTAACTAGTACTTCAGATTCTTTCACTTACTGTAACAACATTTAAATATAATTTAACAAAATAAATGTCAATAATTTTCAATATAATAGTATATTAATAGCAAATAATTTTAGCAACATATTACAACAATAAGAAAACTTTAAAAAATTTTCCAAAAATAAATGAATAGTCTACATTATCATTTGTATAGACAAAACTTTTTTGGTTCATAATTGTTCATAAATCTTATAATAATATAAACATAATAATTAATAATACTTTAAGTGATAATAACATATATAGGTATAAGCACTAACACAAAGTTGAAACTGAGTATATTTTTGTAGAACCTACAAATAATATTCTTATTTAAAGGGGAAAAAAAATGAAAATAAATTCAATCCCAATAAATTTTTGATTGGTATTTTCAATATATGTGGAAATGTATATTAATTATTTATTACAATTAAAACCATACATTTATGAGTTTTCCAAATTGATAAGACATTTAATACCCTGTTTACAATTCAATGGTCACTTTTTGCATACAAAGTCTAATCGCTTTGAGACTTACAATATTAAAGAGGATTTCAAGTTAATATAAATATCTGTTCAATGTGGCAATCAAACCTAATAAGTGTTGAATTACAGGATAGACTAATTGAAGATTTAATTATACTCAACTACTGATTTTGTGATTTAGCAAGAGTTATTATAAAATCATTCACAGCAGTTATTATACAATTATTCACAAAATTTTATTACATACAAATTAAAAATCTTAAATATAAAATATTATTTTGAAATAAATATAACTATCATTTAAAAATAACTTAACATTTCTTTTTTTATAAAATGTTTACAGACAAATCAAAATTGTTAAGTAAATTTTAAATATCTGTAACAAAACTACAAATATCACCAGGTTTTTGTTTTGTAAAACCTTTTAGAAATTTTTTTTAATCAAAATTATTTTTTAATAAATAATACAAATTTCTCAATTTACAACAAAAATTTAAATGAAAAATTTAAATTTTTGTTTTAAATTATAGAATTACAAATAGAATAAAAGAAAATTTCACTAAGTATTACAAGTTATAACAAGAAACAATCATTTGTTTGAATAGTCAACATGTAATAAATAGCATGTAGGGTATTCTAAAATATGAATGGAAAAATATAGAAAATTATATGAAAAGAATGAGTTTATTATGGAACCACATTTTCATATATACAAGAAAATAAAAGACATATAATAAAATTGTATACGTGCCTTTATCTTTTAAAGTTAAAATCACATCCCGGCCTTCTTGAATTGCATTTATATCATGACCAATAGTGAGACCTTTGAGATTTTGTGAAGTATATGCCTAAATTAACAAAATAAAGTTTTAAAAACATGAATGGGTAAACTTCTCAAATAAGAACACAAATTAAACAACTGAGTACAAATATTATCTTTCATTTCAAAATTAAATTATAAAACAGAAAATTTTGTATTTAATGATATAAATAATTAAAAAAACTTATAATAGAAAAGCAGCATGAAAAAAATTATTAATGAATACAAAACATGAATGACTGAATAAAAAAGAATAGAACTGTTTTTGTGCATAGGAAAAGCTAAATATAAAATAAATTAGCATACCAGATTAGGAGTTACATCGTGTATAGGTTATGAAAAAGATTTGTGGACAATACTTCTAAATCCTCAAAGTTAAAATATGTACATACAAAATGAGTTAATACTGGCATAGCACATTATGTTACACCATTTGATGGTAAACACAAAGAAATTTACAAATTTAAAAGCTTAAATTGATATTTTCAGTTGATCAACTATTTTAAAATGCCTTTATTTTTATATTATTTAAAATTGCCTTATACTATGAAAATATACATTTTGCATTGAAAAATTTGAATAATTATCAGATGATAAAAATGAAATGAAATACATTTGAAATAAATTAATAAAATTATGATTTTGAGAAATATCTAATTGAGGGACAAATTGAGAAATACGTGAAAACATTCAATTTGTAAACAGTTTTCTAAATTAAATTAATGTTTAAACTGAAAAAATAAATATAATATAGAGATACAAATGAGAACTATTTAAAATTTCAATAATGATATTATACTATTTTGAAATCTTTCCAAAATAAATTTGATCATCATGAAATGTCATATGCAAATTGCTGTATAATTTCATATGCAATTTTGCACAACTTCTGCATACACAGTGTGCAGATGATCTACAAAATCAATATGAACTTTAATACACAGCATGAATTCCTATTGCAGGCTGTTCTTGGTATGAAAATTACAACAGTTACAAAATCTTTATTTCTCATTATCTAGGAGAGATAACTTGGAAAGACAAAAATCTTTCAGGAACCTTAAAATCAAATGAATGAACATGATTACTGAACATGATTGCAGTCATAGTATGTGAAGTTGGATAGATAAACTAAGAAACATGTGATATTATCTATATTATACAGATACAGCAGCCTATAAGTGCAGTCAGCAATGGTTGCTCCAAGGAATTTATTAGCAAAGTCTACAATGGTAAAGAGCAAAAATGTAAGGCAAAATATAATTATTATGCAACAGGCCTGAACCATATCTAGGACTTCATTATCTTTTAATCCAAAATACCATTGTCTCTTCCGTACCCCAATGGGTCCCTCCAAGGTATCATGATGATTTCTGAACGCCTTTTAAACAATGGGGTTACTATTACATCAGCCTTTAAACCAAAAACACCAGTGTTGTTGTTTGATGTGTCATTATTCAAAATTTTCATCACTACTAGTGGACTGGCAGTATAATGTTTAGCAATAAATTCTACTTTTCTCTCGGTCACATGACCATCACATTCCCATATGGTTTATTATTAACAAATTACCATATCTTTAAGATATTACATAAAAAATATTTTTCAAAATTTAATTTTTAAATGGGAATTAAAATTATCATTGCATTTGTGGCACTATGTTAGGGGCCAACAATTGTTCATAAAAATGAGTGTCTACTATAATTATAAATCACTTGATTTATACACTTTTGGTGTATCAAAAAATACTATTTCATTGCAAGATATTTATGAAAAACAGTTTTTATACAGAAAAATAATGTTTATAAAAGTATTTTAATTAATTATGAATAAATAAAAAAAAAAAACTTTTTTCTTGTCAAATTCTTCTTCAACTAATGCACCAACACCAAATTCCTCATCCATTTCTTCAAGAAGTTTAGCCTGAAAATATATTGTAAACTTAAATCAAAAAATTATTTTTGAAAATTCAAATAAAATATAATTTAAATAATGTAATTTTATGTTTCATAATTATAAGAAATAGAACTTACACTGGTTAAACTTCTTAGTTAAAAAAAAAAAAAATATTGCAAAGATTATACATATTTATTTGTTTTCATGATATATTTAGGGAAAGTGCTCAACACATTTTCATATTTCACAAAAATGGAAAATAGATAAATATATTTATTTATATAAAAAATCTTAATGGTTAAATTTTGTTTAAATTTAAATCAAATTTTATCATTTGTAACTGAGAAATACCAAAGAAACATAATTAATTACTTTACTACGGTTGACATGTATAAGTATAAAGACAAAGTTTAATATAAAAAATATCTTTATTTCCTTGATCAGTATTATTTCTACATCTTATAAAAAAATTTTTCTGGTAGTAAATATAACATTTTAAGCAGATATATAACCTATCATTGAATTTATATAAAACTAACAACATGACATAACTTTGTTTATCATACAAAAGCTCTCATAAATATTAACTTTCAAGATTTAATTGAAATTTAAAGATTTAATATTTTGAGTTAATTTGTGATAAAAGAACATGGGAAAATGCTTATGTGTAAGAATTCTTTTAATGCTCATTTCTTAGATAGAATATCATTTTTTACAAATATCTTATTTTCCCTGATCAGAAATTTAGAACATTTGTTTCGTTTTGCCTTTCAATCATATCTTTTTTTCACTCTAACTCCTTTCAATTCCTTTATTTTATGCTAAACTTTTTGTAATCAACCAATAAAAGATTATCTGCAGTACAATAGTATATGTATGTGAGCAGAAAAATCGTAGAGGAGAGCAATATCCACACAGAGAGCCCATGTTTTCTCCTAACTCTATCCTCCAATAAGAAGTCAGATGGAACATGATGTAAAGCACTCTAAGTATTGGCCAAACGGGATCTTGCTGCCTTTGTGAGAGGGGGATATGAGAATAAAGACAAACACATTGATGGAAGACGACTGCTTGAGATGTTTAATTGTTATGTTTCATAATTTTGTTAATTTTGCATTTTTCAATTTTAATTTTTAAATAATTTTTTTATTTGTTACTATTAATTAAATTTAGAAAGTTTAAATATAAACTTAGTCTGTTTTGATTTCTACTTAATCTTTATACTATCTCATAACATGTATTGAAACCAGAGCATATTTTTACCACTCCTTGTTCACTCATATATCATATATATAAGTTTAAGTTGAACTAACATATATTTTTTTTTAATAAAATATATTCTTATAAAAAAAATAATATATTTTATTATTTTTGGTCCGAAAGCAGAGACTAAAAATAATAAAATATATTAGTACACAATTTTAGAACAATTATAGAGAATTATACTAAATAATAATAATAATACACAATTTTAGAAAATAAAAAATTTAAATCAAGAGAAATTTTGACTATTTTGTATACACATATCCAGATTTAGATTAGATTTAGAATAAAAATTTTAAAATGTTTTCATCCAGCAAAAATTTATTCTTATTTAATTTTGACAAAATAAAATTACCCTTTTTTCGGCAGCTTCCTTTTCTTGAAGCATTTTTTGATGTTTTATTACCCAAGATGCAGCAGACTCATCTTCAGAATCAGAATCAGCAATACATTTTGTTTTCCTATGCCAAAAAAAAAAAAAAAAAAAAAAAAAAAAAGGAGATACATTAAAGCTTTTAAGAAAAGACTATTTACGGATGAACAGAAATTTTTCTCATAATACAGTCAGCTGAATATATCAACTCTCTGTGACCCAGAGCAAAAAGACTTTATTAATGAGTGGTTATATTATGAAAACAACACTTACATCTTTCCTTAAGCACTGAATTTTAAAATAAAATGAAATTTTGCATAATTCATTCATGCAGTATTATTGTGCCCTAAGTTTCTGAGTTCACAAAGTAAAGAATAACTAATATTCCATGATACTAAATAGGAAATTAGCTTTTGTACAAGATACTTGGATAATTCTGAGTTCCTCACAGTATTAATTTCTTATTTAAAAATCTTAAAACATCATATAAATAACTTTACTGTTTTTTAAAGTTATTATTATTCCCATATATTTTCTTAGGAACTTAAAAAAACAGACAATTATGTCTCTTTTTCTCATATATATTAATTTCATAGCACTTTAATGAAATTTAACAGGTGAAAGTTACTTTTTGAAACTAACAGTAGTTTAAAATTACTAACTAAATAAATATATTGCTTTTCATACAAATATATATATATATATATAATTCATATTTTATATCTTCAAGAGAGTGCAAAATGTAATTTATTTGTTAATGATAGAAATCAATAGCAAGTTTTCACAAAAAATCAAAAGTATCATACGAAACTCAAATTTCAAATTCACTACATTACTTAAAAATTTAAAAAAAAAATTGTCATTTGCCAATATAATACACAAAATTATTTACTACAATTTAAAATTAAAATGGTTTTCCCTTTGGTGTGAGATAAACGAAATCATATATTTTAAGTGATATTTTCTTTCAATGAATAAATTGTTATTTATTAGAAAAATTAGATTTAATGAGAGTAACAATAAGAAATAAGAACACCAATTTATCAAAATTGAAGAAACTCTTTACTTAGAGCTGCAAAATTAAGAACTCATGTTCATCAATAATGTGTAAAGCTCCTTGAGAAATATGAAGTTAAAAACAGGCTTTGAATTACATAAAATTCATACTATCAGAGATACTGTGACAAAAAATGGATTGCAAATGAGACATGTTTTACTCATTTGCAATCCATTTTTTATCACAAAACATTCTAATTAAAGATGTTAATTTTAATGCAGAAATATATATCATAATTAGTTTGGAACCTCTGAAGTTAATTTTTGCTTTTTCTCCTTTTATAAAATTACCAAGTTGCTTTCTAATAACATTATATAATATAAATTTGTATTGTAGAAAAAAACCTTTATTATGACAAATTTAAGGTTTACTCTTTTAAAACAGAAGAAAATGACTTTTTGTTAGTCACACATTAAGAATTTTCAGTTATAATTTTGTATTTCTAAGAATTTGGGGAGAGCCAAATAGCTGAAAGCAGTATAAGCATTCATTATGCATTTACCTATAATAAACTTAAACACTAGAAAATGATTGGCAGTATTTGAAGTGATTTCATACAAATATATACTTATTACTTCTTTCAATTATTTGATGCAACCAATTTTCATATACAGTATTTAATACATAACCTCTAAATTTTAGACCTTTTCTAAGTTAAAAATAATTTTACTAGTCAGAAAATATATATACATTGGCTTAGTATATACAGTTCCAGTTCACTCTTAAAAATGCAAGATAATTATATATTAATAAATGTTTAAATAATTAATCATACATTTCTGAGGAGTCAAATGTAAATAAATGTAACATTTGTCAAATGTTATATTTATTGTGCTGAATAGGATCATACAATCCTATTTAGCACAATAAATATAGCATATGACTAAAATATGTAATTAATAATTTTCATTCAAAAAAAAATATGCATGCAAGAAAACTAAAAAATGTACCTTAATTTTTCCTCTATAGCTCGCTTTTCTTTCATAATTTTCAATTTTTCCCTCAAAGCCTCTGATTTTTGTTTTTCTCTCAAATTTTCAGTTTTAACAAATACTTCAGGTGCTGGCTTAGATATTTCCTTTTCAGCATTTTCATCGAATCCTGGAAGAATGTATAAAGTCTGAAAATTATCTAATATATTTTCATCACATTTAATAGTACTCAAGAATACCAAGTTATGATAAGATGATTTTGAACATTAAGTTAGAAATTTTAATCTTGCTATTTCTTATAAATATATAAGCACATCCATTTTATACTTAAGAGATGTTCAATAATTAAGAATTACTTAAAAAATTTAAAGAAAGGGTTTATGATTTGCTTGTTTTTGCTAAAAAGAAGAAAGGAAAAGTCACAGCCATGATTCTGTAGAATATAATGAATAATTAAAGGAATGAAATTAATACAGATTATATAAAAAATGTAGGCCATTATTCTTTTTTAATGCCTATGATGGATTAAATTTAAGGAACATCATAACTTACACAAATGTATATCAAATGTTATATTTCTTAAAAATAAGGAAATCTTACAGTTAATATACATGTGTATAAATTTAACCCAAATATTAGCAGACACATACATATTAGTCATTATTTTTTCAACTATTGGCCAGTTGTCAAAAATCTCTACATAAAAAAAAAAAAGGATTCATTGTTTTTTTTTTCTTCAAGCTTCATACTTATCACAAATCCTAAACACTACAAGAAATAAAAAGTTTACGGTCTTTTTTACCTAACTTTCTAGATCTCTTTCCCTGAGTATTCCTTAGATTGCTTGATAGTTAAAGGAATAGTCATGGGAGTTGCTTTAAATTTTGGTTAAAGATTCATACTTTTCTAAAGCCTTTATAATCATAGTAAAATTTATGATTCATTATTTGCTAGAAACATGTAACAAAATGCACGTTTTTATAGCTATCATATGATACATTCAATAATATCTTTGTTAACCTTATTGGAAAACAGACAAATTTCATGACAAAATAAAGCAAAGAACAAACTTTAACTCAATCAGTCAACTTTAAATCCTCAAATTCCAAGTGTTAATATATAAATGAAAACCAAATATTGAATATTACAAAATTTATACAATTTTATTTATGAGATTGCAATGACAGCAGCATAGATAAAAATGAAGTATACTATAATTTCCTTTGATTATCATTTACATTTTTTTGAAGTTTTACTCTTATAAAAAGTAAAATACTTTTACAATTTTTTGTTTTAAATTTTAAAAAATAATGAACTTAGAACATGTAGAAAATAAATTAATGAACAATAAAAAAAATTGAAATTATTATCAAAACTGATAAAGTATTGGAAACTTAATTGAAGAAAAGAGCTGACAAGGAGCTGCAAAAAGAAAAAAAGAAGGAAGGTTATTTTGCTCATAAAAAGGAATTCAAACTTTTCTGATATCAATTCATTTTAATCCATGAAAATAAAAATAATTAAACATTTTGTATGAAAATTAAACTAATTCTTTAGAATGTATTCAATAGAAATGCAAAACAAAGGCATATTTCCCATACAAAATGAAATAAAAAAAATAAAATCCCAAAAAGCAGTATGTTCATTTTATATTTAGAAAAAAATTCGATTTTAAAAATTAACATACCAGGAATATCACTCCCTTCATCTAATGGCTTTAATCCTAGTTTAGCTCTTAGTTTGCTGAAATGAAAAGAAACAGAAAACAGTATTTAATAACAATAAACATTTTTGCATAGCTAAATACAATAGAAAAGCTTTCCACTTGAAAAGTCTCTCTCTCTCACTCACTCACACACACACAAATATATATATATATATATATATATATATATATATATATATATATATATATATATATATATATATATATATATATATAAACAGAGTAAAGACACATATTTTTAAATAAAGTTAAAATATACAATAAATTGAAAGTCTAATGAATATTAAAAAAAATTTCAAATTTACTAAAGGATTTCATTACTTACACTTAGAAAATAATTTCAAATTTTTTTATAATTCAAATATACAAATATTTAAAAAAAAAAAAAAAAAAAAAAAAAAATTAGTAAAAGTCCATGGGTAGATAACAGAAACAAATCAAACAAATTACTCATGTTAGTCAAAATAAGTTTATAATTTAAAATTAAATTGAACAATAATTGAATTAAATCATTGATTTCAAAGTTGTGTTTTAAATTTGTTTGCTTACAGAAAATAATTTATTTTGAAAATTTTTCTGTTGAAGCAATTCTTTGATTCTAAGAAACATTTTAACTTTATGTATAAAAACAGAAATACATTATGGATAAAATTAATAAACTTTAAGTGAACAATTTAAATGTTGATCCCAAGTCACAGAAGTAAAAAAATCATTCTTAGTAGTAAAAAAATCATTCTTAGTGTAAAAGCAAAACTGATAAACAAGGGTCATCCAGAAACTAAAGACAGCTTTGTTATAAAAATAAAAACCCCATTTTTTATAAAATTAATTGAATTATATATATAAAAATTTCTTATTTGTTTACATAATTTTCTTTTAAACTCCAACATTGACATATCTGATCATGAGCTTGCTAATAAAGTGAAAACATCACTGTATTCTTCAATTCTTTCACTTTGAAAATGTTCACCCCTCATAAACTCTAATTACTATAATAAAAACTAATTAATATTAATAAAAGATGGAAATTATAAAAAAAAGTCCTAATTAACAAAACTATCCCTTGAAGTGATCTAGTATTTTGTGAATTGCAGTAATATGTAAAGCAAACATGTTTTGAAAATGCAATTCTTCTAGAAAGCATTCTTTAAATGTTATTCTGGATTTTTCACCATAAAACAGAATTATATTATAGATAAAATTAATAAACTTTAAGTGAACACTTTAAATGTTGATCCCAAGTCACAGAAGTAAAAAAATCATTATTCCCAAAATTATTTTTAAATTCCCTCCTTTTTGCATTTCTCTAAAGATTTGCCTCAATCAAAATATTGGCTTTCACTTCTATTCATATTTATTTAATTATTCAATAGATTTCTATACTTCTTGTTTAATCATATACATTGTTGGCTACATAAAACGCAACATCCTGAATGCAGAATTTACATCATTCATTTATGATGATTTAGATATGCAGATCAGTGCACTGCATATGCACACCAAGGGCAACTGTAGTGCCACATGCAAGAATTATATAAAGAGAAAAAAGATTGTCAACTTGAAGTACAAATGTTTTTGCATGTAAAATATATGCTTTATAGAAGACAGGCTTCTTTCAAGCAAGTTTCTAAGTTGGACTGAAGAATACATTTCATTTTTTGAGTCTATAATAATACATTTATAAAACTTTAAATGAGGAGATTTAAAATTGAAAAGAATAAATCGAAAAATTTTAATAACTCCACAATAACAATAATTTGAAAGAAAAAAAATCTTTTAAAAAGCTTTTCTTCAACACTTTATGCTTAAAGAAATATGAAAAAAAGAAAAAAATACAGTGATTAAGAAAAAGAGGGATTTCAAGAGGTTAATAATAGATAATAAGAAATTTATTTCACTTTAAATTTAAATTCAGCTTACTTGGTCTCAGCAATACTCAATGACAACTGAGGTTCACTGAATTCTGAGGCTAAAAAAAATTTTAATAAATAAGTAAAAAATATTGAAAATTTTTAATTTCTTTAAAATATAAAAACAACTTATGTTTACATATTTTTACACACATGAAACTTAAAAAATAAAAAAAAAGTTAATGAAGATAGAAGCAGCAATCAAATTTGAAAACCTAATAACATTTTTATATCTCAAATTAAAAAAAAATATTTTACATTAATTAGTTACAAATTTTTCAAGAATGATTTTAGCTTTGTTGTAATTATTCACAAGACCTTTTTATTTTACAATTTTAGGAAATGGATTGTTTTTGGTTAGCATTTCATTTTTATAAAAATTAAGAAAAATAAAATATAAGTTTTCCATAAAAAAAATTGAGATCGAAAATGATGATAAAAAAAGTTTATTATTCATTTTTCTAAAGATTTTTTTTGGGGGGGGGGATATTAAAATTATCAAATTGTATTAACTTTTTTTCAAAAAGTTGAAATTATGAAGCTACCAGCAATTTGATAGATTAATCATTGAGAAAACAAATGGATTTTATGCAATAAGTTATATATATTTTAAAATAATTATTCGTTGTAAGATAAAACTTCTGTTATATGTTTAAATCAAATTTTGGCAATGAATGTAAGAAAAATTAACAACATAAATTTTTTGTTATATTAAAGTTAAATATTTGTTATATTTATTTCCTTTATTTTTATTCCTAATAGTAGCTTTTAAAAACTTCTCAAATAAGATTTCAAGAAACTTTTGACATAATTATGTTTCATTTGGTTAAATAGCACAATTAATAAAACTCAATTTTATTTATTTTTAGAACAGCTTTATTTTACATTTTCTATAAAAAATAGAAAAATACTAGAAAAATAAAATATAAATATGTTAAATATTTTACCAGGATTATTTGATTCTTCTACAGGTTTCAATCCTAATTTGGAACGTAATTTACTATAATGAAATAGGAAAATACAGAAATAAATATACATCAAATATAAAAACAATTCTTTCTACTCAGCACTAGAACAAAAAAATTAATTCAAACCGAGTTAATTTTACTATGTCTATCAAAAAAACGCTACTATGTTAAAAAATAAAAAAAATCTATAAATATTCATGTAATAATAATAAATTTAAAAACATAATAAGAATTTCAAGTTTAAAAGAATTTTTATATTTACTTAGATTACCATTTACAACTATAAAATTGTATTTGTAATGTTTATTTTCACTTTATTCACATAAAGTTTAAGCTAATTAAATAAAACATTGAATATCCTGTTTATTAGATTTCTCAAATGTAGTGTTTTTAAAGGAATGTGTTAAATAGCTATTTTTAAAAGTTTCACTTGAAATGATAGAAGACAATAAAGAGCAGAATTATTCATAATTTAAAAAACTCATTCATAATGTTAGGTTTAAGGACTACATCAATGAGCAAATTATGGTAATAAAACTAAGCATTTTTTAATGTCAATTATTATACTAAATAATGCATTTATTTCTCATTAAAAGAGTCAAGCAATGAATTAATAATCAAATTTTGTATCTTATGTATATGAGTTGAAATATTCTAATGAATACTTAAATAGTAGACTGTTATCATACTATATGTGTAGATTGTTTCAAAATCTTTATAAATATAATAGGAAATCCTTTTAAATATATTTATATGAAATTAAAGCATATATGAAATTTTTGTATGAAAATTTCTTTTCAACAAAATTTGTTGCAAAATCTAAAATGGAGATTTCTGTACTGAAAAAGCATCAATACTGATATCTTTAAGAGAATTTTTTAAATAATGAAACAATTTTATTCCAATTTTTAAGAAGTATTTTTGCATACACTGTATGCTTGAAAATATAGAAATACACAAAACACTCACTTAGCTTCAATAAGTTCAGGATCATCAGAAGCTAAAAAAAAGAATATAGAGTTATGCATTTATTAAATTCTACACTGGAATAGGAAAAATAATAATAAAATATGTAACTCAAATAAAAGTGAAAACTATATAAATAAAGGAAAAAGATCATAATTAAAGAAAACATTTAAAAATTATCTACAGATGAATTTATTGCACAGAAAGTTTTAAGTTTTTTTGTAGGACTTATTGAAAGACAACAAATTTGTTAGAGCAAATATAAAAAAGAAAGTTTAAAATTTTATCATTAAAAGACTTTTTTCTGAATTATTCTGAAAAGAAGTGAATTATTTGTTTAACAAAAATTTACTATAGTTTAAAAACTTTACTGTACCAAGACAAGATGAATATAATTTCTGTCATCTAGAATCATAGGATAGTATGCTCTGCAGTTGACCTTAAAGTATTCTGGATAATGCAATGAACATTGTTTGAAATGATTTTTTAAAAATCAGATAAATTTCTTGGATTATTACAGTTTAAAAAATGTTTCAAATATCCCCATAATTAAAGCCAACATAAATCGAAGGTTGAGAATTGGGGGTACATAGTTCACAAAGCTAGCAGCTGATGAACATGATCTTCAGTGAAGTGATTTCTGAGAGCAATTTTATCAAAATGACTAATGAATAAAAGAGGTCTATCTAACATAAAAATGTTTATGAAAAACTATATGCAGATTGAAAATTATTTTATTTTGTAGTAAGATACATATCACTGTCCAGTGATTGAGCGTGTTAAGACTTCTAGCATTAAATTCTAAGAAAAAATATGCTGAGAATAAATATTCAAATGCTGTGTAGTCAAACTACACAGCACCCTTACAACTGGTGATTGCAATAAAACCTGCAAAATCAAATGGAGGCTTTAAAATTCCCAAATTTGGCAACTGTGAGTATCTACAAAACCATCTAAATAAAGCTGCACTTTATTTGTATACAGGAAGTATTTTAAAATCCTGAATCAACTTCAAAGATAAGAAGAAATAGAAGTCCAAATATGTGTCGAGTCTCAAAATTAAGAGAAATTCAGCACAATTTGGGGCCAGTTAAAATAACAATTCAGAATGTTTTTCCTGATCTTCTGGCCAGTTGAATTTCTTTGCTGCATGGTGAACACAGGTAATAGCATGAATGTTGGAATTTTGTTTTTATCCATCTGAAGTGCAATATTCTCTATTGATTCTGCCAAAACTTTTTTCCTTTTATATGACAAACATTAAACAACCTACTTCTTTAAATTCAATTACCATTAATAGAGCACTTTTAACAGTGAACAGACCTTTTCACAATCAAAGACCAAAATTTTCTAAGAAGTATTATTAAGCAAGTACCATCTTGGTTAAACAATTTAACTCAATTTTGTAATAACAATATTCTTAGACAATAGCTTATTTTTTGAATAGCTGATGTGAAACATGGGAAAAAATTCGCATCTTTGTTTTGTTTTTTTTTTCTTCATAATTGGTCATCTATTGAAAAGTAAATCTTGTAAGAGAATTTTAATACTTGCACTAAAATATATTTTGCTCCTGGTATGATTTTTCTCATGTTCACAGTCAAATAACTTTTTCTTTAAATTTTCATTAAGAGCAGTGAGCTGAAGTTGAACAATGGTAATTGTTGTAAGAGGTGTAAATTACATAAGTTTTGAAGTATTTAAATTAAAATTTACAGTTCATTTTAGAGATTGTGTAATTTAAATACAAGTTAATGTGTTAAGAGTGACTTACGAACAAAAAAATGGTGAAATCTAAATGAAAAGAATCAACTGTAAATGAGCAAATGATTAAAAAAATTCAGTGGTGGCAACATTTTACGGCTTTCTTTTTATTTATTCACACAAATTTCACCTTTTTACTGTATTCTGCAGAAAATTTCATTATTTTCTGAGAAATAGATTTTAGTCAGTAGAAAACTTTTAACAACAATAATTTATGATAACACTGTATATATGGAACTGACAAAACTTAGAATATTTAAGAATGTGATATTTATGTAGTAAATGAAAACATACAGATTTGATCATTCTGTTTAATTAATTCAGTTTGTTCAACAAATTATTGTAAAAACCAATTGCAATATTTTAATTACCAAATTAATATATCTCAAAAAGAAACACACAATGAAAAATCTATAAAGTAATATGTATAAATAAGTAACATAGTGCATTAAATTAAAAAAAAATAATGAGGATATTAAGATAAATATGCGTGATTTAGTATGTTTATTATATATTTAATTTTATTACAAAAATTTTTGTACAATATTATTGTACAATTTATGAAAAGCATTTTTATTTTTTAATGACATTAAATTATTTTTAGTAAATTTTTTGTAAGCAGATGCTATACCAAGAATTTTTTTTTTTCTTTTTTGTTAATGCAAATCCTTAGTTAAAAATTTTTTAAAAAAAATAAAAAACATTGAATTGCAATAAAATACTACTTCAATCCTAATTTAATTGTTAAATTACAAAAGAAAGAGTATTATCATAGTAGTAATGATTAATTTTGATAATTTAAAAAAAAAGTTTTTGATAACTTTATCAATCCATAAGACAAAATACTGAGATTATTAGTTGCACTTTAAAATATTCTATTCCTTTTTTATCCTTCCATCTATGTAATAAGAAGAATGTACTAAAAAACATGCTACAAGTATTAAAATAGAAAAATCATAATACAAGAAAATATCTAAGATAATTGTGTTGTACCTAATCAAAAGAAAATCTCGTTTCTCTGAGCACACACACGCAAATATTCAAAATCTTTAAATTCTCTGAGTAAATAAACAAAACAGCTGTGAATGTGATTTTTGCTTCAATTAAGTTAAATTATTGACACTGAAATCTGACATAATTTTCCTGAACTTTAATTCATTAATTATCATGTAAGCATTTCTATTCGCCTTACACCTCATAATTCATAAATATCCAGTAAAAAGAGTGAACATAATTACACCTTTCATTAACAAGTATTTTCAATCAACATATTCCATTTAGTTCAACACTTTAAACAGCAAATAATGTAATTTAATTATGGCACAATTAACAGAAATTTCAAATTTACCTTTTGAATTGTTAGTTCCTTCGAATGATTTTGTACTTAGTTTAATATGCGATCTGCAGGAGGAAAAAAATAGTATGTAAGTAATTTAAATAAATAGTAAACATTTCAATGCAAAAGTTGAAACTAAATAAAGGTCAATTGCTTCATAAAATTAACTGATATAATTAATTATCAATATTATAATAAAATCTAGCTTACTTTGTATCAGTAAATGAACTGGTTGGACCTATAAGAATAAAATAAATATGAATTATCTAACAAATAACCAATAGATTTTTTAATTTATTAAAATAAAAACTCTTCATCAACAACATATCATTAGCTAATATTTTTGCAAAATAATAAAATATATCTAAAACATATTTGGAAAAAATATGGGACAAAATAATACTTAATTCATTATTTGCTCTATAATAAATAAACCTTCTAAATAGAAAATATCATTACATTAATTTTTGTTTTATCTCAGATTTCTGTAGAACTTTTATACTTTTCTACATTATTGTGTTAAAAGAAAAAAATTCATAATTTTTTAATAGTTTTTCTTATAAAATTTTTTATATAGTTTATATTGAAAAATCAAAGGAAGTAGTTAATTATAATTTATTTTAATTAACTACTTCCTCTAATTATTCATAGCAATGAATACACAACCAAATTTAACCTTTTCGTGATGAAAGCTGCAAAATCACATATATTGCTGAGGCTGATGTTATATATATTGCTGAGATGTCTTTTGCAAATGTCAGTCCAGGGTCAGAAGGTTTTTCGCTATTCATGAAATAATATAAATCCATGAAATTATAGGAATAAAAATATGTTGTTTAATAATGCATCTTCAATGATACTAAAAGCATCTACATTGTAGATGCTTTTAGTTCTTTTAGAGAGTAAAGGTAACAACCAAGTAGTGTTAAGTTGCAGGAAAACTATTTAAACATTTATATGATTCAATAATATACACAAATAATATACTATCTTCAGTTATTTATGTAAGTATGTATGAATATATATATATATATATATATATATATATATATATATATATATATA